>VMDO01006204.1:0-102904 GCA_007922755.1 Pedetes capensis | reverse complement strand
TTTTTTTTAAGTCAGAGTCTTGCTGTATAGCTGAAGTTGGCCTGGAACTCACTATGATGTAGCCCAGGCCTTGAACTCACATCAGTTGTCCTGCTACAGCCTGCAAAATGTTGGGATTGTAGGTGTGTGCTACAATGCCCAGCTAAGGGGGTACTTTTTAAATCTTTCTGTTCAGCCTTACACAGCTGAATGCAAACTAGCCCTAAGAAAGCAGAATTATGATTCTCTACTCAGATTTCTCCACTCCACACCACCAGATGTCTCCACTAAGGAGATTATGACTACAGCTCTATTTTTCCTTCTCCAGTAGACTCCTTTTGTAGTCAAGAGTCCCAGTTGTTCAATCCACATTCAGAAATGCGGAAGGGTACCTTTGGAGATGGTAAAGAATTCTCCAACACTAAACAAGGCACTGAAACACTAGCATTTTTATTGTCTCAGACCATACCAGCTGTGGAAGTTTTACCATTTGATGCAGTTGTTTTCTAAAATATTTGGGTGCTGGCCATCTTAGTAATACTTCCAGAAGAGACCATGGAGTAGTTTCCAGTGCTGCCTACTAACTCCCTTAACTGGTTCTTTTTTGAAATGTCCCCTCAGTCCTAGATTTTTGTCCCTTTCAGGTTCATCTCTGGCTCTATTCTCTTGTTCATGTAGAAAGTGGACTTTGATATAGTAGCTAATCTTGGCTCACATATTTGGTTCTTCAGACTCCAGTGATTCAGGATGAGGGCCAAACCAAACACAACAAAAACATCACTTTCGGTGAGCAGCTGAATCTCCTCTAGTTAGGACATTCTTCTTTAGACCTATTGCTCACTTTACTCTTTAGATATTAAATAGAATTAAAGAACATCAGGGGTTTTTTAATTTGTATTTATCTATGTGTGTGCATTTGTGTTGTGTTGGGGGCTGAACCTGGAGGCTCACACAGGCTTTGCAGATGCTCTACCCCTGGGCTGCACCCCTAGCCCATTTTTTATTTTTTGTTTTGAGTCAGGGTGTTGCTAAGTTGTGTACCCTCCCTCTGGTTCAAACTTGTGATCCTCCTGTCTCCACCTCCCAAGTCACTGGTATTATAGGCATGAGCTACCAAGCCCAGCTCATCAGGTTTTTCTCTTAGTTTTATTATATATTAGCACCAACTTTCACAAGCGTAGGATCATTTGTTCACACATGTTCTAGGGAATGTTGATTTTGAATGAGAATCAAAGATTTTTTTTTTACTGAGAAATTAACTGTGAAGTAAAAATATATGCAGTTTCTGTCTATAAAATTATTTTATTTGGGGATTGACAGCTGCTTTTTATCTTTTCATTGTATTATTCCTGTAATATAAATGTGTATTTTTTTTCAGTTAAGTCAGCAAGCACCCAAAACTGCTCAGTTCAGTTCAACAGATTCCAAAGATGGCAACTTAAATGAACTTCACATTACAGTAAGATGTTGCAACCACCTGCAGTCCCGGGCAAGCCACCTGCAGCCACACCCATATGTTGTATACAAGTTTTTTGATTTTGCAGACCATGACACAGCCATCATTCCCAGTAGCAATGATCCACAGTTTGATGATCATATGTGTTTCCCAGTACCAATGAATATGGATTTGGATCGCTACCTTAAGTCAGAATCTCTGAGTTTTTATGTGTTTGATGATAATGATACCCAGGAGAGTATTTACATAGGAAAAGTCAGTGTGCCTCTCATTTCCTTGGCACATGACAGGTGTATCTCAGGTAAGCCTATGTTCTTGATTCTATAGTACTGTAAAACAATCCTAAATTATACCTCAATGTTATGGATATGATTTATTTATAACTAATTTTCCTAATTGGGCTGGGGTTTAGTTCAGTTGGTAGAGCGCTGGCCTGGGTACTCTCTAAGGATCTGGGTTGGATCTCTAGCACCGCAAAAATTGGCAACCCACTCCCACAGCAATCCTGAAACAATCAGCCAATGAAACCCCTGGGGGTCGCTATGAGTCAGACCTGACTTGACAGCACCTGAAAACAACAACAGTTTTCTTAACCTTCTCAGACAGTCTTTGAACCTGGGCATATAATACTATATACTTTTTAGTTTTTCCCTTGCTAGGGATTATAGCATTTCTAGTGGCTTAGGAATTTTAATCGAGAGAAGGACATGGCAATCCACTCCAGAAGTAATCCTGAAACAATTAGCCATTGAAAATCCTATGAAGGTGATTATGAATTGGATCCAACTCGACAGCACCTAACAACAACAGGGATTTTAACGTGCATCTTAGTCCACTTAAAATTAGTACTAACTTAATTCCATTAAAATACAGAAAGTCTGCATAATATAGTTTCATTCTCTTTCCCCTCCTTTGTGCTATTATTATCACATATATGTATAGAATATCCCTATGTATATTATAAACCCAAAAATGCAATGTTATAATTATTGCTTTACATAATATAGTCTTATTCCTTTAATGAAGTTAAGAAAAGAGAGAAAATATAGAATTCTGGGACACTTTGACATTCACCTATGTATTTACTATTTCTGGTATTCTTTATTTCTTCCTGTGGGTTTGATGTCATTTCCTCACTCTGATTCATTTTCTTATTCCAATATAGCTCTATTTTCTCCATATCTGTGTGCTATTATTGTCATATATATATTACCTTTATGTGTTTTAAGTCCAACAATATAATTTTACAATTATTGTTTTCTGCAGTTGTGTTTTAATTGAGTTAAGAGGAGAAAAGAGAAAAATGTATTTACATTGTCTTTTATAATTACTTACCTTCATTGATCCCTGTTCCTGTATGTGAATTTGTATTACTCTCTCGTGTCTTTCTTTCAGCCTGAAGAAAACTTCCGATTTGATATGTGTTGTAAGTCAGATCTGGTGTTAGTGAATTTTCTCAGTCATTGTTATCTGAGAATACTCTTATTTTGCTTTTATCTTTTGAAGGATAGTCTTCTGGATTTATTTTTGGTTAGTAATTCATTTATTTTTCCCTTCTAGCACTTTCGGTACATCAAACTATGGGCTCTTGACATCCAGTGTTTCTGATAAGAAGTCACCTATTGATATTATTGTGGTTCCCTTATAATTGATAGTGTTTTCAAAATTTTCTATTTTGTTTTGGTTTTGAACAGTTTGATGTATCTGGATATGGATGTCCTGTGTTTATCCTACTTGTTAAGTCTCTTGTGTGTGTAATATAATGTTATATACCAGGTTTGGGCAGTTTTCTGTCTTCTTTATTTTTTCTGCCATTTCTTTTTCCTCTTTGGACTCCCATTACACGTTAGTATATTTAATGTCATCCCCACAGGTCATTCAGACTATTCATTTTTCTTCCCATTGTTCAGATTGTCTAATCTTTACTGGTCAATCTTCAAGTGTGTTGGTTGTTTCTTGTGTCAGTTCAAATCTCCTCTTCAGCCCTTCCATTGAATTTCTGAAGTTCTAAAATTTTAGTTACTGTACTTTTCAACTCCAGAATGATTTCTATTACTTTTTTTCCTCTTTCTTCTTTTTCCTATTTTCTTCCCCACCCCCACCCCCTCTTTTCATTGCTGGGTATCAAACACAGTACCTCACACATGCTAGGAAAGTGTTCTACAACTGAGCTACATGCCCAGCCCTGCTTCTTTCAGGGCTTCATTTAAACTTTTTACCACCTTTATTTGATAAGCCATTGCCATCATACTTTTTCATTCATTAAAGATAGTTTTAGTTCTTTGAAAAATGATAATATTGCTTTGAAGTCTTTTTCTACTAAGTTTACTATTTGAACATCCCAGAGAATGTCTGTTGATGGCTTTTAATCCTAAATATGCACCACATTTTCCTGTTTTTTATATGACTCATTTTTTTTTTTCCAGTGCTGGGGTGATCAAACCCAGGGCCTCATGAGTGCTAGGCAAGCATTCTACCAGTAAGCTACACTGCCAGCCAATGAATCATGATTTTTTTTAATGAAAACTGGACACTTTGGATAATATATTATAGCACCTTTCCTGGGATGGTTACTGTTGCTGTTTTTGTTGTTTGTTGACTTACCTGAACTAGTTGTATAGACTCTGTTTCCCTTAACATGCATAACCATCTCTACTAAGTTCTGTTTTATTCCTGCTTTAATTTTGGGGGCCAATGAGTTTTGAGACAGGATCTCACTGTGTAACCCAGGCTGGCTTGGAACTTGCCATGTAGATAAGGCTGGCCTCAAAGTCACATCGATCCTCCTGTCTCAGCCTCCTGAGTGCTGGGATTATAGGTGTGCTCCACCATACCCGGCTCCTATAATTTTAATTTTAAGCACAGGTCATTATAGCTTCGTGGTCAGCCTGTGACTGTTCAAAGATGTACTTAAATACCTTGAGCCCATAGGTTTCCCCCCCTTTGTCAGGGAGTTGGTTTGTGGCTTAGGGAACGCATTCAAACTTCAGGCGGTCTACAGGTCTGCTCCAACTTTTATTTTTTGCATTTGCTAGTGCCAGGCCTCTGATTCAACTAGGGACAATTGTTTACTGGGGTCCTCACGGATTTCTTCTGAACATGCATATAGTTTTGTATATGACCACACCCTCCCATGCCATGAGCCATAAATAGGCTCTTACCAGGGCCCACTTTGGATGTCTTATTCCATTCAAATTATTGCCTGGCTTTCTGATCTTTTGCTTGCCCCCAGCCGCTATTGAGACTTCAGACAGGCTGCACTGCTGGCCTGCCTTGCTTGTTTGATGCTGAGATTGCTGTTGTTTTTGACAGTTCCGCTGGGCATGAAGTTGTCTACTCTTTGCTCCCAGGAGAGCTACCCGTCCTCAGAGCCTGCCCCATCCTGGTAGATTTCTGCACCACACTGCTGTGGGGGGAAAGTGGAGGACACAAGCAATCCCACAGACCCCATCCATTTTTACTGGGGCTCAGTAGAGTCTCTTGAGTAAAGGCTTCTCACATTGTTGCACATCTTTGATCAATTTCCAGAGTCCTTAGATGGTTGTTTTTGACCATTTTCTCCACTTTTATCATTGCTTTTAAGGGAGAATATTTGCCAAGATCTTCATTCACAGTCTTTGGAAGTCTATCCTTGCCTGTCATACAAGTTTATAACCTCCCTATATTCCATCCATATCCTTTTCTCCCTATAGCCAAGAATTTGCGGGATTTGGGGATTTGGGAGATTTTTCCCAGCTAACCATTAAAAGAAATGTCAATACTTAAGGATCAAGTGAAGGATACTTCTAAACAAAAGTTAGGCATGAAACTGGCTGAGCATGGTAGCACGTGCCTGTCATCCCAGCCACTTTGGAGGCAGAGGCAGGAGGATCTTGAGTGTGAGGCCAGAGGCAGCCTATATGATAACTTAGCAAGACACTGACTCAGCATAAAAGACAAAACATGGACTGGGAATAGACTCGGTGGTAGAACACTTGTGAAGTATGTACAAGGTCCTGAGGTCAACCCCCAAGTACTGAAGAAAAAAAGTTATGCATGAAATATAGATTGTTGGTCACAAATTTTCACACTCTAAAATTTAATGTGGAGCTAGGATTTAGCTCAGTTGGTAGAGCGCCGCTCTGCAGTCTCTGAGGTCCCGAGTTTCATTCCCAGCACCACAAAAATGAAAGAAGGATGTAGCAATCCACTCCCAAAGCAATCCTGAAACAATCAACCATTGAAAACCCTGCGAGGGTTGCTATGAGTCAGACACAACTTGACAGCACCTAACAACAACAAAATTTAGTGCTGTGATTAGAATTTCTGGCTCAATATTACTGATTCAGCCAAGTAGTACTTTTTGTTACTGCTATTTCTTCTGGCCTGCAGCCATAGCCCTGTGTCATCCGATCCCGTCAGATCTCAGAAGCTAAGCTGAGTCCGGCCTGGTTAGTACCTGGATGGGAGACTGCCTGGGAATACCAGGTGCTGTAGGCTTGGGAGAAGGACCTGGCAACCCCCTCCCAAAAATCAATCTGCCATTGAAAACCGTATGAACAGCAGAGAAGCACCAACAATAGTGTTTCCCCTGTTGTACAGAGGGTTGCTATGAGTCAGGTACCGACTTGACGGCACCTAACAACAATAATTTGTTCTGGGTGATCTATTTTATCTCATAGACTTTTTTTTTTTTGCTGTGCTGCTATTAATTTAGAATAATTTGGCAAATCCCAGTAAAATATATTTAAAATGATAACAGAATTATAGAATGATATAAAGACTCGTTTAGATATATAAATTGCTTGAAAATTTAAATTTTTAGTATATTTTTCTTTAAAGACAAATCTTTTGCTAGAATACTTAATTCAGAATGAAGGTTGATACTTTGGTGATGACCCAGATATAATGTCTTAGAGGAAGGCTAGGAATTCTGGATAATCTGAATTTAATTTCAGTGAATTAAAATATTTATAAATTCATTTTCTCACCATTAAATCAATATTATCTTGAGGCCTTGACTTCTACATGAGAGAGGAACCTGTCATAGATCCTCTTACCTGTATTTTATCCACTAAAACATGAGTTGTGAGTAAAAAACAAAATTATTATTAAAGTTAAGGATTGTTCTTTGTTTCTCTTTAATTCTTGTGGTAATAACATTTTACTCTAGCATTAATTAAAATTATCTTTGTAATTTTACAGGGATATTTGAGTTAACAAATCATCAAAAGCATCCTGCAGGTACCATTCAAGTTATATTGAAGTGGAAATTTGCTTACCTTCCACCAACAAGCTCAATAACTACTGAAGGCGTAGGAAATATCATATGCAGAGAAGAGCCACAACTTGTTCAAAGACTACCTCCAGCATCCTCTGTTAGTGCATCAGTTATAGTGAGTAACACTGACTTTGAATTGCCTTTGAAATATAAAACTCTGCATATAAACTTAGTAAACAGAAAATTCTGCCAAAAATAATAGCTGAAGCCTTATCTAACATGTAATGATCTCCTTGCACTGACTAGGCAGTCAGCCTGAACTACATAATGAGATTCTGTCTCCAAAAAAAAGTAATAATCACTGTCATATTGCTCCTGTCATACTGCTTTATCTTAGGCACCAACACCTAAACCAAGACACCGTTTAGCACCCGGGGATAAGAAAGTGTCTTTTGTGGATACCCTGCCACATCAGAGTTCTGTGAGTAGTAAACACTCAAAATATTGATTGTTTTTTCTGTAACTAATATTTGAAATAAAATATAGAGGAATATTATACCCTATCTGATTTAAATGGAAACAGGTGAAAAACTACATCTTTTCCTTTTAATATGATAACTCTGTAATTTGGTACTATGTATAAGTTTTTACAGGGCTGGGACTTAGCTCAGTTGGTAGAGCGCTGCGCTGCGGTCTCTGAGGTCCCGAGTTCAATTCCCAGCACCGCAAAAATGGGAGAAGTGCCTGGCAGTCCACTCCCAAGGCAATCCCGAAACAGTCAGCCATTGAAAAACCTATGAGGGTCGCTATGAGTCAGACACCGACTCGACGGCACCTAACAACAACAACAACAAGTTTTTACATTTATATCCTTTGATCTAATCCCCCTCATGACCTCCTCTCTCTCTCTGCAGCTACTCCCCAAGTCTTCTCCCACTTACCTAAAAACACTCTTTAAAAAAATAGTCTGAAATTTCTTGGGCAGGGCTAATGATGTAGGTCAGTGGTACAGTACCTCCTTAGCATGCTTGAGGTCCTGGGTTCCACCCCTAACACAATTTTTAAAAAATTGTCCAAATTCTGTCTCCCTTTCCTCACCATGTTTCTTGAACTTATCCTGGTCAACCTTTTATCTTCATAAAACCTCTCTTGATAAGGTCACGTTGTTGTTACTAGGTGCTGTTGCCTTTGTGTCCAACTCATCACAACCCTCCATACAACAGACAAAACACTATTGTCAGTGCTTCTCTGCTATTCACAGGGTTTTCAATGGCTGTTTGTATTTTGGGAGTGGGTTGCCGGGCCCTTCTCCCAAGCCTACAGCACCTGGTGTTCCCAGGTGGTCTCCCATCCAAGTACTAACCAGGCCTGACCCTGCTTAGCTTCTGAGATCTGAAGGGATTAGACACCACAGTGCTATGGCTACAGGCTGATAAGTCATAGTGACTTCCATTTTGCCCTCTGCAGTAGTCAATTCTCAGTTTCCATCTTCCTCCTCCAACAACACTGGACATGTAGAAGACTTGCTCCCTCTTCTCTTGACCCCTGGAATACCATGCCTTGATAGTTTTCCTTGGCTTTACCAGTTGCACTTCACACTCTCCTAGGCCAGATCCCTAAATCCTGAAGTGTCTCAGAGGTCAACCAGACCTGTTCTCTTCTCAGTCTCTATCTACATTAAGAGATCTTTGCTGGGTGCCATGATGTATGCCTGTGATACCAGAAACTCAGATAACTGAGGCAAGAGGATCAAAAGTTTGAGGCTAGAGACAGCCTGCACAACTTAGCAAGACCATGTCTTATAATAATAAATGAAAAAGGAGCTGGAGGTACAGCTCAGTGGTAGAGTGCTTGCCTGGCCTGCATGAAGCCTGGATTCAAACCCCCAGTACTACAAAAAATAACAATAATAATAATAATAATAAAACCCCCTACAGCTCAATGCATTTTTATATATGTATCCTGTGCAACCACCACCACATGAAAATATTGTATCTTCTCAACACTTAATGTACTACCTGGCATATGTAAAACATTTCATATATCTGTGCTAATTAAATGAATTTAGTAATTAAATTCAAGGGATATTTTAGAGCTAGCATTTATAGAGTGCTTATTGTGTGCAGGGCACTAAAGTAAATGCTTACTGTACATTGGGCTCATTTAGTCCTCCAAGCAATCCTAGACAGTTACTAGATTAACTCCCATTTAAAGATGGGGAAAGTAATGTTTAGAGGGGTTAACTAACTTGCTCCTGGTCAAAGTATTAGAGCCAGAGCTTAAACACAGGTAGCCTGATTCCCAAATAAATGACCATTAATATTAAAAAGACATACATAAAGATGTTTATTGCAATGTTAGTTATACTATCTAGAAATTGTGGACTAGATAAATATCAAATTATAGTTCATTAAACTGATATGTCCATCAATGTAATATTATATTATTATTTAAGATTATATTTTCTTGATGTTTCATGTCAAGGGAAAATGGTTATGCTATCATTTTTTTAAGGTAACAAGATATACTATGTTTACAATATAGCTACCACCGTGTAACCAAAATTTTTGTTTTCATCAAAAACTAATTATAAAGAAATAGAAATCTAATAATTTATTAATGAATACTACCAGTGGGTAGTAAGACTATGGAATTATATTTCTTTTATGTTTTCTTAATAGCTTTCACATTTTCTATATTGGGCATGTATACTTTTTATAATAGAATAATTTATAAAGTATATTTTAAAAATAAACATCAGTTCATAAATGCTGGAAAAATAGTTGATACTTGATGTGACTCTCAGTTGGTACTTGATGCAGTAAAAAGATAATCTTGATCATAGGAAGCCCATACCTATTCTAGTATATATACTTTTTAAATATACATGAGTAATATATAACCATCATAGAAATATTAAAAAATATAAATAAGCAAAAAGTAAAAATAAAATTAGATTTCCCCAGACCTGTAACTCAGAGTTTGGGTAAATTTCCTTCCACAATTCTTCCTGTGGAAATATGCACGAACTTATGTTTGATTGCAGGTTTGTTTTTAACAAAACTTGAAATGGTATATATCTTATTCCATAATTTTTTACTCAATACTGAATGATATACTGTCTATAATGACAGTAAGTACAGATCTACATTTTTTTATGTTACACAGAACTTAAATATTTGGATGTAACATATTTTAATGCCATATTGGATATTTGCATTGCTTTCTTTTTTGCTATTATAAACAGTGCTTCTAATGGACCATGGTTATACTTGTTAAATTGCATATACATATATTTTAAAGTATATCCATTTTAGGAGCTGAGAATGTAGCTCAGTGGTACAACACTTGCCTAATATGCGTGAAGCCCTAGGTGCAGTCCTCAGCACTGCAAGAATAAAAATAAAAAATAAAAATCCATCTGGGATGGGCTCAATGGTAGAGCATGTGCTTAGCAGTCATCAGGCCCTGGGTTCAACCCCCAGCACTATCAAACAACAACAATGAAAAAAGCCTATCTAGCATTTTATTGAAGTATGCTAATTATATCCAGTATCACATGGTTAACTATTATATTTCTTGCCAATTTTTATTAGAATACATATATGTAAAAATCTTAGTGTGATTTGAGATGTAGTAATAAATAAAATAACATACATTCATGTTTTTGCATTAACACAAGGAGACTTCTCCTCCTCCTGAAGACATGAAGGAAATTTCACCACAAGTAGAGCATACACCAGAAATAGAAATTAATATGCCAGCTGTTTCACATATTTCCAAGGTATGTATTTATATTAAAATTATTTGAAAGACTTAGTTTGTCAGAAGTCACAGCATTTATCCCATTTTTATATATGACTTCTTTACAATAGAAAAATAAAAAATATGACAAATCTTACAGCTACAATTATACTGATGTTGGCAGGTAATATACAGATATGTGAATTAAAGTCAGTGTAAAACTTACTTTGAGATTAATGCATTTTTCATTCTTCATGTATATTTTGATTTTCACTGATCTACATATTTTCATTTATTTGTTACCACTCTCATTAAAAAAAATTGACAGATATCTATTCATAGGGTCATTCAAGACCACAAAACTGAAAACCTTTTATTATTTAAGGTATTTATTTTAAAGGTTTAAGTGTATTGTTATATGAACTGAGACACTTTAAAATTTACAAATATAGCAGTTACTCATGTAATAATAATTATCAAAAAAATTAAGGGACTTTTTAAGGAACTTACACTGTTCTAATTAATTTCAAAAACTATAATAAATCACCAGGCTTGGGGGCACATGCCTGTAATCGCAGTGACTCAGGAAGTAGAGGCTGGAGGATTGCAAGTTCAAGGCCAGAGGCAACCTGCAAGACCCTATCTCAAATTTTAAAAAAACACAAAAAACTGGGGTTGCAGCTCAGTGGTAGAGCACTTCCAAAAGCATGAGTGAAACCCTGGGTTCAACACCCCCAGTACCACCAAAAAAAAAAGAGCTCTACAATAAAATCAAGCTGAAAGTAACATAACAAAAAGTCTCTCTTCATTTCATAATGTAAGGATCCTAAAAATTGTAAAATCAATCATTTCTATTAGATGAATCATAAAATGTGGAAAATGACATGCAATATCTGTTTATAGAAAATATGAGTAAATTTTCATCTTTGGGTAAACATTTAGTCTATGCAGTTATTATATACAAGATTTGTGCTAGAATTAATCTTACAAATACATTTTGAGCAGAGACATTTTTTAGTATGTTGTTAGGTGCCATCAAGTCGCATCTAATTCATAATGACCCTGTGTAGAGCAGAACGAGACACTCCCTGATTCTGTGACAGGCTCTCATGATCTTATTTGTATTTAAGCCCATTGTTTCAGGCACGGTGTCAACCCATCTAGTGAAGGGTTTTCCTTTTTTTTGTTTACTTGCCATTCTCCCAAACATGATGTCCTTTTCCAGGGATTGGCCCCTCCTGACTACATGTCTAAAACATGTAAGATGCAATCTAGCCATCCTTGCTTCCAAGGAGCACTGTGGTTGCACTTCTTCGAGATCTGTTGGTTCTTTTGGCAGTCCATGGTATATATATATTCAATATTCGTCTCCCGCACCATAATTCAAAAACATCAATTCTTCTCCTGTCTCCCTTGTTCAACGTCCAGCTTTCACAACCATATAGTGCAACTGAAAATACCATGGCATGAGTCACATGCACCTTCATCTTCAATGTGACATTTTTATGTTTCAGTACCTTAAAGAGATCTTTTGCCACAGCTTTTCCCAAAGGACTGCATCTTTTGATTTCTTGACTGCAGCTTCCACGGGTGTTGATTGTAGAATCATGTAAAGCAAAATCATGGACAACCTCAATCTTTTCTCCATTTATCATGAAGTTACATATTAATCCTGTTGTAAGGATTTTTGTTTTGTTGATGTTGAGTTGCAATCCATACTGAAGGCTATGTTCGTTGATCATCATCAGTAAATGTATCAAATCTTCTTCACTTTCAGCAAGCAGAGTTGTGTCATCTGCATAATACAGGTTGTCAATAAGACATCTTCCAATCCTGTTACAGCATTCTTTTTTCATAAAGTCCAGCTTCTTGGATTATTTGCTCAGCATAGAAATTGAAGAGATATAAGAGTATACAGTCCTGACACAAACGTTTCTCAACTTTAAAACAAGCAGTGTTTAAATTTTCCTAGATTCATTCTATGTACATTCCATGTTCCAGTTGTTAATGGATGTTTATAGTTGTTCTTTTCATTTTGAGTCACACTACATCACTAAATGGAGGTCCCTGGGGCTTTACTCCATTTCCATCATCATGGTAGGCTCTCCTTTGAGGACGCAAATCTTCCCGAGTAGTCCTTTGAGTACCTTCCAACCTGAGGGGGCTCATTTTCCAGCACTATGTCTGACAGTGCTTCTCTACTATTCATAGGGATTTCAAGGGCTAGTTGCTTTGGGATTGGGTTGCCAGGTCCTCTTCCCTAGTCTGTCTTAGTCTGGAAGCTCAGCTGAAACCTGTCCACTATGGGTGACCCTGCTGGTATCTCAGATACCAGTGGTATAGCTTTCAGCATCATAGCAACACGCAAGCTCCCACAGTATGGCAAACTGACAGACACATAGGGGATTTTTTTAGTATACTTGTCTCTTTTTTGTTCACATAAATGATATTGGCAAATAGCTATGCTAATTAAAAAAAAAACACGTAAGTGGTATCGTGGGGGCATGTGCTACCCCACAAAGCACTTGCCTGGTCTAATGTGCTATAGCATCACATATCTGGCATCCCCTTTGAGTGGTGACATAATGAAATTATATGGAGCAACACGTACATGAGTCAATTAGGAATTTTAAAAAATAGCAAACTGTAAATTCTGGAGTCTGTCTTCACCCTGTGAATCCTGTTAAGGGTTAAGCAGTTGTTTTCTAATGAGTCTCTCATACATGCTCCATATCTATGGATGTGTCTGAAATTTACATACTTCATTTTTCAAGTGCTTCAGTAAGAGTACTATAAAATGTGATCTAAGCAATAATAAATATAGCAATGTGTTTTCCTTTTCACAGGTTTCACAAGAAAGCAATGAAGCTGAGGTAAAAGAAGATACTGAGAAAATGCAGCAAGGAAAGCAAGATGACATATCTTTACTATCCGAGGGCCAATTTGCAGAACAAAGCTTAGCTTCTTCTGAAGATGAAACAGAAATAACAGAAGAATTGGAACCAGAAGGTGGCTTCCTTTTTTAAACTAATGTTATTTGTTTATCTCTTTTTGTTATCTCCTAGAGTATGCACCACAGAACATTTCATATTAGAGTCTACCTCATGATTCCTATTTCTTCACAGAAACGTTGGGTTATAGTTTTTCCAGTCTGCCTAGCTATGGTTAAGTAGAGCCATCATACCTCTTAGGGTCAACTTGGAGCCCCACAATACAAGTGTCGTTGCTGACCTTGAATAACCAATTGGATTATTCTTTAGTCTTGACTTTTTAAAAATTAAAATAAAGGCCAGGCACAGTGACATGTGCCTGTAATCCCAGTAACTTGGAGGTGGAGCTGTGAGAATCGTGAGTTTGAGGCCAGAGGCAGCTTGCATAACTCAATGAGACCCATAACTCAAGCAAAAAAATTAAAAATGGCTAGGGAAGCCGTCCAGTGATAGAGCATTTGCACAGTATGTCCAAGGCCCTGGGTTTAACCCCCAAGTACTGCCAAAAGAAACCCTAAAACTAAGAATCCTGCCCGCCCGAAAGACAACTTACGGTATTTCATTTATATAAAAGCCTAGAAAAGGCAAAGTAATTCTATAGTGACCGAAAGCAGATAAGTGAGCCTGGGGAAGAATAAATGAGAACAGGGAAGGGCAGAGGAAAAGAGACCACAACGGGGCCCTGAGGAAACCTTTGAGGAGTGTTGGATATGTTCATTATCTCAGTTGTGGTGATGGTTTTACAGAATTAAACATATATCAGTTATCAAATTTTGCAGTTTAAATAGGTGTGTAGTATGTCAGTTTTATCTCAATAAAGCTATAAAATTTTTAAATGTTTTACAAAGCAAGGTTAACATTGACTTCTGCCTGATATTTTTGAGTAAGTTGCTTCCCTTTAATTTCCCCCTTTAATTTCATACTATAACAAGCTGTATTTTTATTTCCTTTGTTTACTGAAACTAAACATGAAAGTTCCAGTCATTTTTTATTTATCTAAAACATAAAGTAAATGCAAACATGTTGTTAGGTGCCGTTGAGTCAGTATCCAACTCATAGCGACCCTGCGTACAACAGGCGAAATACTATTGTCAGTCCTTCTCTGCTGTTCATAGGGTTTTCAATGGCAGATTGATTTTTTTTGGGGGGAGTGGGTTGCCGGATCCTTCTCCCAAGCCTATAGCACCTGGTGTTCCCAGCCGTTCTCCCATCCAAGTACTAATTAGGCCAGACCCTGCTCAGCTTCTGAGATCTGACGGGATCGGATGCCACAGGGCTTCAGCTGCAGACATTGCAAACATATTTGTTGTTAAAAAAAAAATCTAGATATAGTTGTCAGTGTGTTCTTTTCAGGCTATCCCATGGCATATGCTTGTTCCTATTTCACAAGGTGTAAATAAAATTGGTTTAACTTGGCTAAATATTGCCCTCTTCTTTTTTAGCAGACGAAGAGGGCAGATCAGCTTCTGACAGTGATGAGTGTATTATTCCAGGTCCAGTCTCCAAGAATACCAAACAGGTCAGTAGCTTGATGCCAACAAAAACTATTCTGAAATAAGGCTGTGTTTCATTCATAGTATATCATTTTTCATAAATGGAAAATCTTAAGACAAAAATACTTCTGGAAATCTTTAATGTATTATCGTGATCTTATCCAAGTAATTGTCTAGTACAAGAGAATATTATCTATGGTTTCATTATGTCATGGACTGCAGCAACATGTAAGCATTATTTTTTCCTAAAGTACCTAACACCAGTACTTAGATAGCCACTTTCTGAGACCAGCTGAGCTTCCTACCTCCTTTTCAGGACCAGTGCACAAAAGTGTATTGAGTCACATCTGACTTGAAAGAATTCAAAATGTGAGATTGCATTTGAAAATATAATAACTTGTCTATGTGAATTCATAGACTACTCGTACCTAAATATGCCCACTGATAAACTGTTAAGGTTATTTCATTTCTGACAAAAACAATTAAACCTTCTCAAAAGATTATTATTCTTAGGCAGGTGTTCTTTCCTAATTTTTTTAGGACGTTGCTGAGAAGAGAGGTATTTTAAATACATATTGGAAGTACACTATCTTACCTGAGTATTTTTTTCATTGTAGGGAGGAAAAGGTTCTATAAATTAAATATAAATGAAGAAAAAACTGTAGACTTTTCTGTTCTCCTATTTTAATTTTCCTGAAATGATTGATTTTACTCTTTTTTTCAAAATTTTTCACTTTATTGGTAACAATTGCAATATTTCTTTTAACTCTTCTCACATTTTTAGATTAATATCTCTGCAAACAAAATCATAAAACAGAACATGTTATCACAGATGCCAGCATGAAATAGAGGTATACTTTCTTTATGTGCTTGATAAATACAAACAGAACATTTCATCTTTCCAAAGTGTTATTATTACATAATTATAATAATATCATCTAACCTACGGCAGCCTGATATATGGAGTATTCATTGTTCGAAATTGATAAACCAAAGAAGGGATTTTGTATGTGGTTGCCTGAAAACTTAATTATAGCACTCAGTTCAATTAAATTTAATATTTTTGCTCAAATCTTTTAAATTGCTAAGGAATTTTATCAAACCCATGAATGGAAATTTTTCTCTATTGTAACAATTTGATAATAGTATCAGTAGGAAGCCTGCAACAGTACCACTGTCGCATCTGATCCCATCAGATCTCAGAAGCTAAGCAGGCTCAGGTCTGGTTAGTACTTGAATGGGAGGCCTCCTGGGAACACCAGATGCTGTAGGCTTGGGAGAAGGACTCAGCAACCCACTCCTGGAAAACAATCAGCCATTGAAAACCCTATGAATACCAGAAAAGCATGACAATAGTGTTTGGTGTGTTGTACATAGGGTTGATATGAGTCAGATACCTACTCGACAGCCCCTAACAATAGCAACATCAGTAGGAATGAACCCTTTGTGTGATATTTAGCCTTATAGCTGTGAAATAGCCCATAGGAAATGACAGACAGATAGGTGGGGAGATCGGTAAGTAGGTAGGTAGGTAGATATCAAAAGAGATTTATTAAAGGAATTGGATCCTGTGATAATGGAGACTGAGATGTACCGAGATGTTCAGCCAGCAAGCAGGGGACTCAAGAGAATTGGTTGTATAGTTCTAGACTGAGGCCAAAGGCCTGAGAACCAGGAGACCCAATGTTGTAAGTTCTATTCTGAAACCAGTAGACTCAAGAACCAGGAATTAGTGTTTAATCCAAATTTGAAGTCAGAAAAAGATCTATCCTAGTTGAAGGGAGTCTGGCAGGAGGAACTTCCTCTTACTCATCCTTTTTATTCCATTCAGTTTTTCAACTTATTGAATGGGGCCCACTCACATTAGGGAGGGCAATCAGCTTTACTTATTCTACCCATTGAAATGTTAATCTCATCCACAAACACCCTCATAGACACTTAGAATATTTGACCACATGTATGGGCACCCCATGGCCCAATTAGGTTGACAAGTAACTATCACACCATTTCACTAAGAACCCTCTGTGCATCCCAAGTGTGCATATTTAATTCAGACATTTCTTTTTCTTGCATTAATAGATCTTCTGCAAGAAAAGTATGTACTTCATCAGCTTTGTTGGTTACTTATGTGATTTAGTGTTTTGAACATAAGACTATGAGAAATGAGATGCTAATCAGACCTGGGTCTATGAAGACACTTATCCAAGGATATATTGATCTTGTTTATTAATAAACAGCACTCATACCTCTTGTTAATAACTGAAGGATTCACTGCCTACAGTTTGTGATTGCTCTTCCCTAAGATAAGTAAATCGAATCTGCTCCTGCTTTCAGGGAACATCTACACTAATTGGGAAAGACGTGTTCAGAAGTCAAGCAGTCATTCAGCAGTTAAATTACAATGTATAACAATGTCAAGAGACAATATCAATAATTTATATCATAGCCAGGTACAGGGGGAAAACCTATAATCCCAGCAACTCAGGAGGCAATCATACAATATTGTTAGGTAATTCTGAGGCTATAAGAAACAAAAACAAACTATATTTCTCCTACTACAGAGAGTGCCAAAAAAAGTATAAACATTTTAAGTATTAAAATTATGATATGCAATATATATGCCAGTAACAAAAGCTGAATACGTCATGTTTGACTTCCACAATCACAAGAGATGCCCAAGGTGGTTGCCATAGTAACTCAATTCAACTTTGTTTTTTGTGGTACTGAAGTTCAAACCCAGGGCCTTGAGCATGCTAGGCAGGTGATTTACCATAAAGCTACATCCTTGAGCCCAATTCAACTTTAAAAAGTAATATAGATAACATCTCTTAAAATGAGTATACATTTTTGGCACACCAATATACTCCCATAACAAAACACAGTACTTCTGTGATCAGATGTATGTGAGGTTTTCCCCATATATCAAGCAGTTTTTCAGGGGACCCCAACTAAATGACCTCTAATTTGCTTCAATTCTGACACTACCCACCTGGAGGCAGCAGCAGATTCTACAGGTTAAGGGCTCAGTTCCACAAGACTGCCCCTCTCTTCAGATACCAATCTCAACCCCAAGTAGTCTTTCTTGTACTTCTGACTACAAATTGGGGGTCCTACAACCCCATCCTTGGATTCAATTACTTTGCTAGAGTGGCTCACAGAACTCAAGGAAACATATATATTTACTGGCTTATTATAAAGGATATAGATAAAGAGATGGTTAGAGCAAAGTAAGTGAGGAGGCTTGCAGAACTTCCACCACCCTTCAGGAACCTCCCTGTGTTCTAGTCAGAGCTCTTTGGCACCACTCCTTTTGGGATTTTATAGAAGCTTCATTACATTATTGTTGTTGTTAGGTGCCATTGAGTCAAGTCCGACTCATAGCAACCCTGTGTAAAACAGAACGAAACACTCCCCAATTCTGTGCCAGGCACACAATCTTATTTATGTTTAAGCCCATTGTTGCAGACAGTGTGCCAGTTCATCTAGTTGAGGGCCTTCATTTGTTTGGTTGACCTGCCACTCTCCCAAACGTGATGTCTCTCCTGACAACATGTCCAAAATACATAAGACGCAGTCTAGGCATCCTAGCTTCCGAGGAGCACTCTGGTTGCACTTCTTCTAGGACAGATTTGTTGGTCCTTTCGGCAGTCCATGGTATATTCAGTAGTCATCTCTAGCACCATAAATCAAAAGCATCAATTCTTCTCTTGTCTCCCTTATTCAGTGTCCAGCTTTCACAACTATATGATGCAACTGAAAATACCATGGCATGAGTCAGGCACACCATCGTCTTCAACATGACATCTTTACTTTTCCACACTTGAAAGAGGTCTTTTGCAACAGCCTTTCCCAATGGAATGTCTTTTGATTTCTTGACTGCTGTTTCCATGGGTGTTGATTGTAGAATCAAGTAAAGCAAAATCTTGCACAACCTCAACCTTTTCTCCATTTATCATGAAGTTGCTTACTGACTCAGTTGTAAGGATTTTTGTTTTGTTGATGTTGAGGCACAATTCATACTGAAGGCTGTGTTCTTTGATCTTCATCAGGAAATGTTTCAAATCTTCACTTTCAACAAGCAGAGTTGTATCATTTGCATAATGCAGGTTGTTAATGAGTCTTCCTCCAATCCTGACACCATGTTCTTCTTCATAAAGTCTAACTTCTTGGATTATTTGTTCATCCTAAAAATTGAAGAGGTGCACTGAAAGGATACAGCCCTGATATGCATCTTTCTCGACTTAAAACCAGGCAGTGTTTCCTTGTTCTGTTTCAACGACTGCCTCCTGATCCATGTACAGATTCCTCATGAGTACAATTCAGTGTTCTAGTATTCCCATTCATTACAGTGTTATCCATGATTTGATATGATCCACACAGTCAAATGCCATTGCATAGTCGATAAAACACAGATGGACATCTTGCTTGTATTCTCTGCTTTTGGCTTATATCCACCTGACATCAGCAATAGTGGCCTTAGTTCCCTACTCTCTTCTGAATCTGGCTTAATTTTCTGGCAGCTCCTTGTCTACTGCTGCAGTCACTTTTGAATTATCTTTAGCAAAATTTTGCTTATGTGTGATATTAATGATATCGTTCAATAGTTTCCACATTCAGTTGGATTCCCTTTCTTGAGAATAGGTACAAATATGGATCTCTTCAAGTCAGTTGGCTAGCTAGCAGTTTTCCTAATCTCTTGGCATAGACAAGTTAGTACCTCCAGTGTTGCATCTGTTTGTTGAAACATCTCAATTGGTATTCCATCAGTTCCTGGAGCCTTGTGTTTTGCCAGTTCCTTCAAGGCCGCTTCTACTTCATCCTTCAATACCATTGGTTCCTAATCATATGCAACCTCTTGAAATGGTTGGTCATCTGCCAATTCTTTTTTGTGTAATGACTGTGTATTCCCTCCATTTTCTTTTGATGGTTCCTGCATCATTTAATATGTACTCCGTAGAATACCTCACTATTGCCACTCGAGCCTTGAATTTTTTCTTCAATTCCTTAAGCTTGAGAAAAATATAGCATGTTCTTCCTTTTGGTTTTCTATTTTCAGCTCTTTACATGTATCATTATCATATTTGATTTTGCCTTCTCAACCTGCCCTTTGAAATCTTCTGTTTAGTTCCTTGCCTTCATCATGTCTTTCTTTTACTTTGGCTGCTTGATGTTCAAGGCCTATTTTCAAAGTCTCTTGACATGTAATTTGGTCTTTTCTTTCTTTTAACCTTTTTTGCTTTCTTCCTTGATGTTGCCACAACTCGTCTGGTCTTCTATCATGAGTGTCGAATGCATCAAACCTGTTCTTGACGGGAGTCTCTGAACTCAAATGAGATATACTTAAGGTCATACTTTGGCTCTCGTACACTTGCTCTAATTTTCTTCAGTTTCAGTTTGAACCTGCATATGAGCGGTTGATGCTCTGATCCATAATCAGCACATGGTCTTTTTCTGACATTTGATATGGAGCTTCTCCATTGTCTCTTTCCACAAATGTAGTCAGTTTGGTTCGTGTATGTTCCATCTGGTGAATTTTATGTGTATAGTCATCATTTATGTTGGTGAGAAAAATGTACCTGCAATGAAAAGGTAATTGGTCTTTCAAAATCCTATCATGCGATGCCCAGCATCATTTCTGTCACTAAGCCTATATTTTCTGACTACAGAGCCTTCTTCATTTCCAACTTTCACATTCTAGTCACTAGTAATTATCAGTATGTCCTGATTGCATTGTTTTGGAATTGCTTCAGGAGTGGATTGCCACATCCTTCTCTCATTTTTGCAGCACTGGGGATCAAACCAAGGGCCTCAGTGCAGAGCAGTGCTCTACCAACTAAGCTAAACCCCTGCCATTCAGTACATAAGTATGATAATTAAATCATTAGCCATTGATAATCAACTCAACCTCAGTCTCTCCCTTTGAAGGTTAGGATTCAGAGCTAAAAGTGGAAACCCTTTAATCCTACCTTCGTCTTTCAGGTGACCTCATTAGCATACAAAAGACACTCTTATTACTCCAAATGCTCCAGGAAAGGGGTTGGGGTTTAGCTCAGTTGATAGAGTGCTGCTCTGCGTTCTCTGAATCCCTGGGTTCCATCCCCAGTACCACAAAAAAACAGGAGATGGACATGGCAACCCATCCCCAAAGCAATCCCAAAACAATCAGCTATTGAAAACCCTATGATGGTTGCTATAAATCAGATACAACTCAACAGCACCGAACAATAACATCTAAATCCTGGACCAAGACCAAATATATATTTCACAATATCACACTAATCTATGCTTTTCATTACAATATTGCCAGTTGTTCCAATAATATCAATTAAAGCATTTTATTAATCTGGTCTAAGATCCAGTCAATACCACATACTGCATTTTGTTTTTATGTCTTTTGTCTCCATTAATTTGTAATGGTTCCTCAGCATTTGTTTTGGTCTTTCATAACATTAACATTTTTTAGAGACTATTTTTATTGTAGGATAGCCTTGAATTTGGATTTGTCTCATGTTTGCTCAGTATCACATTCTAATGATGCATTTTGGTAGAAATACTATGAAAATGATGCTATGTCTTTTGGTGCATCGTATCAGGAGGAATAGGGTATCATTTTGTCCCAGTGATAGATAGTGTTAACTTTGCTTGAAGTATTGTGTTACAAATATATATATATATATATATTTTTTTTTTTTTTTTTTTTTTTCCTTGAGACAAGGTCTCACTATGTAACCAAGGATATCCTGGAACCCACTGTGCCCTCAAACTTTGAATCTTTCTGCCTCAGCCTCCCAAGTGCTAGGATTACAGATGTGCACTACTGCATGCAGCTACAAATTCTTTTTTAAGCTTAAAAATACTTGCAGCATTATTTTATTTGTCTCTTCTTTAGGAATTACAATAGGTAGAAATTTCAAGGCAATGATACATAGCCTTCAAAGGAAAGAAGCTGTGTCAGTCAGCTTTCCATTACTGTAGCAAAATACCTGAGATAATCAGCTTATACATAAAAATGTTTATTTTGGCTAACAGTTTTGGAGGTTTCAATCCATGGTCAGTTGACCCTGTTGCTTTTGGGTCTGTGAAAAGACAACATATTGTGGCAGAGGCACAGGGTGGAGAAAGCCCATTCACCTCATGGCCAGGGAGGAAAGAAGAAAAGGAGCCAGGATACAAAGATCCCCTTCAAGGACACACCCTCAATGAGCTAACTTCCTCCTACTAAGGTTCCACTGCCTCCTAATAGTGACAAACTAGAGACAAAACCGTTAACTTCACAGGTACACTGTGGGAACATTTTAAATCCAAACTATAGCAAAAGATGTTACTGAGTGCCTTTCATGTGCTAAGCTATCCTATGTGAAATCTCCTCACCGCCATTAGAAATACATATTTGGAAAAAAATCACATCCATACTGAACATTTTACAGATTTATTCCTCTTCGTTGTGCCTTAAACAATACAGTGTAACAACTGTTTACATTAACATTTATATGGTATTAGGTATTATAAGTAATCTAGAGATGATTTAAAGTATGTAAGAAGATATTTGTAGGTTATCTGCAAATGCGACAGTGTTTTTTGGTTGTTGGTTGGTTTGAGACAGTGTCTGGTTGTGTGGTCCAAGGTGACCTGGAACTTGCTTCGTAGCCAGGCTGGCCTCAAGCTGGAGATCCTCTTGCCTCGGCCTCCTGAGTGCTAGGATTACAGGTGTGTGCCATCACACCCAGTTTGCTATACCATTTTATATTAGGAACTTGAGCATCTGAGGAGGGGGTGATCCTGCCCCCTCAAGGACATGGAGATGTGACTGTGTAAAGCATAGTGTTCAGGACTAGGAGAATGGAGTGCACAGGGCGCTGTGGGAGCATTCAAAAAGGTCAGTTTGAGGGACCGTGATCAAGAATAATTTCCTAGAGTTAGTAAAGCTTGAGCCAAGTGTTGGTGAAGGTAAGTAGCAGATAGGGGAAAATCTGGAAGAATTTATAGGCCAAAGGTATGAAAAGCTTGAGAATCTGAGAGAACATGGAACACAGCTTGTTCTGGGATTCAGAATGGTTGTAGGATGGGCCAAGCCTACTGGGTACACATAAGGAGCCCCTGGAGAATAGGCTGAAATGGTGGGTGCAGTCCAGAGCACTGAGGCCTCTAAGGTTTTGTTGTTCTTTTATTTTGTTTTTGTTTGTTTGTTTCTGTTCTTATGTTTTGTTTCTGAGACAGGGGTCCTGCTATGTTGCCCAGGCTGGCCATGCACTCCTAAATTCAAGCCATCGTGCCTCAGCCTCCCAAGTAGCTGAGTCTACAGGTGTTCACCACCACACTCAGCTTCCTTTGAGTAGTTTTAACGAATAGGAGAAGATCACTCTTTCATTAAACAGATAGTTAATGAGAATTTGTAGCATTCCAATCCCTGTTCTGGGGACTAGGAATAAGAGAAATAGGTTCCTGTTCTCAAGGACTCTGTACTCTTGGAATGCATTTTATCTGTTTTAGGTTTGCTTTTTGTTGTTGTTGTCTTTCTTTTTCTTTTTTTGCAGTACTTGGAGGTGGAAACTAGGGCTTTCACGTACTTTGTAAGTGCTCTACTTCTGGGCTGTACCCCCTAGCCCATTTTACATTTTTTACTTTGAGACAGTTTTACTAAGTTACACAGGCTGCCTCTGGCCTGGAACCCAAAATCCTCCTGCTTCTACCTCATGAGTCTCTGAGATTACAGGTGTGCACCACTGCACTTGACTTTGGAATGTGTTTTAAAATAAGTTATCAACATAAAGAATAGATTAGAGGTACAAATTAATTTTAAAAGTAGTTACATAACCCTCCTATATAGTTGGGCTGGAGTTTAACTCAGTTGGTAGAGCGCTGCTCTGCACTCTCTGAGGACCCGAGTTCAATCTCCAGCACAACAAAAACAGGAGAAGGACATGGCAATCCATTCCCAAAACAATCCATAAACAATCAGCCATTGAAAGCCCTTTGAGGGTCGCTATGAATCAGAACTGACTCGTAGGCGCCTAACAACAACTCTATAGTTATCCCTTCTTTTTAGACTTTTAAAACAATTGCCTCTATTCTTTAATGTTGCAAAACTAGTACTAGAAGTAGTGTCCTAGATAAATATCATTTATGCCAATTGCAGTATGAATTTGAATTATCTAATACCACTGTGTAAACAATTTAGGATCATTCAGTTTCTTTTTTTCATGTTACAGAATCTGACAGTTCATAGCTATTTCTTAGAAATGTTGATTCTTAAAAGGAATCTAACAGATTTCCCAAGACTTTAACATGTGACGTGGTTCTTTCTCTTTTCTTCATGTCTGTGATCTATAATTGATCATAGATTACTTCATTTTGTTTCATTTCATTACAGCATTTATGAGGTTCACTTTGTCAGTATGAAATGCTTGTCCCCTCCTTTCCTTTCCAAAGTGGTATAATTAGTGTTAGCATCTTTTTTTAAACAGGCTACATAAAGTTTAGTGGCTGGATTAAATCAAATCATTAACATAATGTGTTACACAATTTGCCCCTATCTCTCTTCGTTTCCCGGACATCAAAGTGCCATCGAGCACAAGTGTAATTGGGTCTTGCTGGCCTGTCAGATTCCGTCAGCCTGATGACTGCCTCTTTTACTAAAAAGCTTCTAGTCATGGTAATTAATGGGGTGGGGAGTGGAGAAACTGGAGAAATGTAAAACTTTGGGCATTTCTCTATGAATATTTTATTAATTTGAATAATCAGAAGTTAACAGTATCAATTTGATGTATAATACATTGATTAAAAGCCTTGTTTCAGGTCTTCAAAATAGACATCAAAACTGAGAATTTGCATGTGCCATCGCATTAAAAAAAAATTAATCCTTCTTTTGCATTATTTCCAATTTTACAATTTAAATAATGCATTTGGTTTCTACAAAAACAAAAATGTATTGCTATCAACTCACTAATTTCTTAAAATGTGCCCACAGGTGAGAATGGTAAATCACAGGCTAAAAGATAATGGACTCTTCTGTACTGTGCATATTTAGATCATTCTTTCTGTTCCTACTAATAGCAGTTTTGTAAAAACTGCCATAATCAATTAGACTAAATTGCAGTTCCACCTGGAAACCAGACTGTCTCAACATCAAGCTGGCATTTCCGGGTCATTGCAATGATGTTCAGCAAATATATTTTTTTCAGCAATTGTGTTTTATAACTTTGAAAGTCAAAATGCAAAAAGTAATTCACTAGTTTCAGAATTCATGTATGACAAATTATTAAATCACTTCAGAATCAAATATTATATCCTATTAGTGGGACATAATCCCTTCCCAGTGTTTTACATGTGGACGCCTAAACTAGAGAGTAGGTTTTAAAATATATTTTATGTAAAAGCAGAAATGTTAAATTCCTCTCCTGAAAGTAATTGCTTTTAAAACTATGTTTTGCAATTTAATCTCTAATATGCTATGAATGTCTTTCCACAGAATTATACTCTATTTAACATAGGCATAATCTATTATATGGCTGTTCCACATTTATTTAAATAAGCCTCTTTTGATGGGCCTTTAAAACTGGTTTTCTACCAGTTTTTTGCTAATACAAACATTTCTGGTTAAAGTGAACATTTTTATACATAACAATGTGTGAAAATTCCTTTTTCCTCCTATCCTACTTTTTGCCCAACTAATGGATAAGAAATTATGCCTCATTGATGATTCCATTTAAAGAAACAAAGGTATTTTTATGAGCATACTGATAAATTTACAGACAAACAAAATGTCTGAAAGATACACTCCAAACGGTGCTAGCAGTATCTTTGGGGAGGGAGTCAGCAAGCAATGGCCCACATGCCAAATCTAGCCTTCTTCCTTTCTTTGTGAGTGAAGGGATATTAGAACTCAGCCACACCCATTCACTTAAGTAGTGTCTATGCTGCTTTCACTCTACAGGGACAAAGTTGAGTACTTGCAACACACTATGTAATATGCAGTGCAAAAATACTCGCTGTCTAGCCTTTTACAGGAAAAAACCCCCAAGTGAGGGGATGGGACGTGCAAAATAAAATTTTATAGGGCCACAGATTTGAACTGGGCACTTGCACCAGGCCAAACAAACCAAACCAATGTAGAATTTAATCACCTTAACTCCACTTGAGTTAGTTGCAAAAGGCCTTGTAGCCAGTTAACTAATAAAGCTATACATGATTAACTAGCAGCCTCTAACCAATTGACTGGTTGACCAAGCTATAGCCAATTAAGTTGTTTTCTATGTCTCACCTTCAGTTTTCTTTAAATACTGTCTGATCACATCACTGGCTAGAGTTCTCGGAACACACTCTGGTTCACAAATCAGCTTTCTTTTGCTTTGTTCAGATAAAGTACTAAATTAAATGTCTTAGGAATTTCCCTTTTAGCACATTAAAGAGCTCTAACATTCAGTTTACTTTTTATAATTTGTATTATCAAACAGTTTTTAAGAATGAGCATAGATTGCCTCTAAAAAGGAAATCCTTTTTTTAGCTAATCTTGTACAAAAGTGTTAAGTCACTAAAGAACAGTTTAATATGAATACTGTGGGAGATTTTTTTGTAAGTATCTTGGAAGAATCAGTAGATGTGGGATGAATGGTTTTGGACTTAGGGCAGTATTTCTCAAAATCTGATCCCCAAACCAGCAGTATCAGAATCTCCTGAGTATTGTGAGTTTTGGGGTCCTACCCTAGAGCTAACAAATCAAAAATCTCTGTCTTATCAGATGGGGTTATGTTAAAGTGTGAGAACCATAGCTTTGGGAAAAGCAATATTTTTCTCACCCGTGGCTGCTCAGTAGAATCATCTAGGGAGCAGTTTTAAATACCAAGCTCCACCCAGATCAATTAAATCAGAATTTTATGTATAGCTCCCCCAGTGATTGTGGAGTGTGGCCCAAATTGAGAGCTGCTATACCACATCTGTTCTCAGTGATGCTGAACGTGGAATGGTGTATCAAAATCACCTGAAGTTGAGTGTGCTTTTTAAAAATTCTCTCCTTTCTTAAGACTTGGATGGGAAACTTAGATAGGAAGGGGGGAGGGGGGAAACATAGAGGAGCGTAAGGGGTAACCTATATGAATAATGCTTATCAAATTGCATATATGAAAATTGTCACAACGAAAAGCATGTCAAAATGAATCACATTATGATGTACATTAAAAATTTCTAATAAAAAAAAAAAAGAAAAAAAAAATTCTCTCCTTTCTTCATATTACTGGCATACTAAACCACAATTAATGTTGGAATTGTGTCGTATCTCTCAGGCATTTTAGGGCATTTTAGGATTGGAGTAATATTTCAAGCCACTGCTTTAGAACCTGTGGTAACAAACTTTCATGATTTGCTGACCATGCTAGGCACAGTGGTTTACATGATGTATAAGGGACACCATGACAGTGTTCTAAAAGTAAGCACTCAGCCCAGCACCACTTGATCCCCACTGCTGAAGGTTTAAACATTTATATTATTTGTTCAGAGTAGTGCATTCTAACAGAATATGCTGGAAGCAGTAGGCTACCCACTGATGAAAATTGTGCTTGCTTAATTTTGTTTGTTAAAAACATTATTACTCTGTCTGTCTCTGGAGACATCACCCTTCTCCGTATTCTCATTTCTCCCAAAGAGCTCTCATCTTAAACACAAAAACTCATCAATTAAAACTTGTATGTACTATCTCTTACCCTTTATCTAATAAAATCCAATCTATGCTTCAGAAAAATCTTGTATGAAGAGTGGACCTGCGTGTGTGTGCACAGGTGCACATGCATATGCACATGTGCGTGCACGCTAGGGATTGAACCCAGAGCTTGTGCTTGTCCTCCTCCACTGAGCTACATTCCCAACCCTTGGTTTTGTCGGTACAAGGTCTTGCTATATAGCCCAGGCTGGCCTTGAACCCCTTTTTTGGTGCAGGCTGGCCTCAAACTGTAGGCGCTTCTCCCTCAGCTTCCTAATGCTGGCATGACAGGTGTATACTGCCACACCCAGCAAGAGTAGATGTGATTCCTAATAAGCAGAAGCTTGAAGCCTAGTATGAGGTCAAGAAGGGATTCTTTTCTGTTTTTTGTTTGGTTTGGTTTTTTGTTTTTGTCTTTGAGACGACTCTGCCTATGCTCTATAGAAAGGAACTTGTAGGAATCACCATTAATCAATATGCATTCTTGCCCTACTTATATAAAGACTCTGCGGATATCTGTGGAGAGTTTTATTGTGGGAATCAACTCCTTTGATCTTGTGTTCGAGGTCACCTCAATTAAAATTTCAACTCCTCAAGGGCATAGATACAGACCATGGCCTATTTTGTCTCTATTGGTTTCTTTAAGAGTACCAAGTTCTACATACTATGTATGGCTCCTGCAGGTAGGTTTTAAAGAAACACACACACACACACACACATTAATGTGTTGTTGTTGTTGTTGTTGTTGGGTGCTGTGGAGTCAGTATCCAACTTATAACGACCCTATGTACAACAGGCGAACCAGTATTGTTAGTGCTTCTCTGCTATTCATAGGTTTTTCAATGGCAGATTGATTTTTGGGAGTGGGTTGCCTGATTCTTCTCCCAAGCCTACAGGACCTGGTATTCCCAGGCAGTCTCCCATCCAAGTACTAACTAGGCCTGACCCTGCTTAGCTTCCAAGATCGGACGGGATCCTTTGAAGTAGAATTTTTCATAGCAGTTACCCAGGATTTCTACTCCTAAGTGAATCATAGATCTATGATTACTTAGGAGTGAATATTCAATGCATCAGTGTTTGTAATAGCAAAACACAGTAAACAATTTAATTGTTCATCAGTAAGAAACTGAATAAATGCACTATATAGTACCTATGTAATATAAATGCAATTCTGTATAAGTTAATATAAATTAGATTTGAATTACAAATATGAATAAGTGTCAAAGACACTTGAGTGAAAAAACAAATTACAGAATGATTAATAGAGCATGATACCACTAATATAAAAATCTAAAAACAAAGAAGAATATTGTGTGTTGCTTAGGATATATACATATGTAGTAGAAAGTATAAAAGCATGTTTGGGAATCATATAGCCAGTTTCAGGGTAGTGATTATTGTAATGAATGGGAAAAGAGAAAAGAATTTGGCAGTTGGGGCGAGTTGTTTATCTGAAATAATTCATTCAACAACAACAAAAAGGTTTGATTCAGATGCAGCAAAATAATAACATCTGTGTAAGATGCTGAGTACTTGCATAGCCAAATTATTTTCTGTACTTTTCTAATACTCTAAATGTCTTATAATTTAAAGAAAATAAATACCAGTCCATTGTAGACATTTAGAATAAAATTAAACTCACCTATAATCTCATCATTGTTAGATTTAAATCTTACTGACTGAAACAAGTTGTAAAACATTTATCATAGGCCATTCTCAGTTGTACAATATTGTGTTTAGAGGCTGTCAGGTTTAATTAGTTTTTAGAAGCCAAACAATCCAACTCCATTGTGGCTGCTGTGAGGGCTGAAAACAGAGGAAGAATTCAGCAGGATCCTCTGAAATAAAACATGAAAAATTTAACCATGCCAATAATAAGCCTAAGTAAACTCTATAGAAAACTATGACCTAAAATGGTAATTAGCAGTCAAGAAGCTATAGTAGAATTGAGCCAAGATCATGAGAGCTATAATTTATTTTCCTCTGTTAGTAATACAAGTTGTCATCACATTTCTAGATCATTCAATCACATAATGTGTAGCGTCCATCTATACAAACATCTAGAAATAGGTTGCATGTATTTCTGGTTTGAGTCACTTCTATTACTTCTGTTCACCACAGTCACTATTTATAAATGCTGTTTTTACATGCCAATGTTGACATCTTGCTAACTCAGGAAGCTGATGGGGCAATTGGTGAACAAGACAGAGTACTGAGAATCATCATCTTACCTAGTAACAAAGATCCACACCACTAGGAAACAGCACAGGAAAAGCCAAAAGCCTATACCATCTGACCAATTTGCAGAAGGATGACCTGCTATGTTGCTCTAGCAATTCTGAGTAGACATTAGAAGGTATCTATCTGTAAATGCTTTGTTTCAATCACTGTCTTTTGAATCAGTATATTATTTATTATCCCTTATAATGCTCTTAATTCAACTTTTTTCAATTTTTATTGTGAGAATTTTCAAGCATATAGAAAAGTTAAAAATAATAGTACTCTACCATATAGATTCAATAGTATTGACTTGTCCTTGAAATATTCTTATTCAACTAAAAATCTAAAAAACAAGATTTCCATATATTTTGCAGTATTTAAAAAATCACTTCCCAAAACTTACTAGGCATGTTAAATATTTTTAAAATGAGAAAGCACTGATAACTAGCAATATATAAAAGATATTCTGAATATATAGAATTTCTGTTCCTCTACATATTTATTGTGTGCATACTGTGTGCCAGATGCTGGGGAGGATGTCACAAAGCAGAAGATGAGTAAAATATGGTCCTGCTCCACTGGAGCTCACAGTCTCTAGAGGCAGATATGGGAACATCCACTGAGTACAATGTGACTAAGAAGCCCACTGCAGGCCCAGAGAAGAAAATGACCAACTGGCCCTTGGAGATCAGTAACACTTTCACAAATGAAACCATGTGTGGACCAGGGCATCAGATGACAGTTTTGTCTGAGGAAAGCGATGATTTCAAACAGAATAAACAACAGATGCAAATACCAAGCAATATAATCAGCACACCACAGGTTTATGGGAATGGCTAGAGTGCAGGGAAATAAAAGGATCTTCAAGGAGAAAGGTGATACCCAATTGGTTTTTAAGGAGCACATTCTACCACAATAAGGAGACTGGCAAGGGGTTCAAGGTGGGAGTGCCTGGGATCTCTCCAAGTCATGAGAGTAGATTACTCACTCACTGGACTGCCTCTCATACCAGCAACCCAATAACCAATGTAATGGTCACTGCTGTCCCTGAGCTTGTATTCTCATGTCATCCATCAGTCAGTGCTCAGTTGTCAACAAGTTTTTGTGTGGAGGCCAGTTCCTTCTAGTTTCTCCCTCATAGTTCTGTCAGATTTCTACTTTAATAAGTAAAAGCTGTTGTATTAGTTAAGTTGCCCCCCATAAGAACCTCCAGAAGTTTGTCTAGAGGTAATAAATGAGAAAGGAAACCATATCTTATTTTCTTTGTATCCTCAGTAGCTGACACAATTTCTGAAATATCATTTGTTTTCAACAGTTCAATGAATTATTGCAATATTTAGGAAGTAAAATGAACAGGAACAGGTGGCACAGAGGATATCATGGCCGTGAGAAAAAATGGAAATGGCAAGAACGGCTCCAGATCTTTTAGTTGTCAGTAGTGACAACCAAAACACGGTATCATTAGCTGGGATAGGACATATCAGAGAACAAGTAGGGTTAGGGGAGAGGAGCAGCAGGGAAAAGAGATAATAAATTCATTTCTGACATGTTAAGGTGGAGTTATCTGTTACGCCATAAATGTGCCTCTTATCTTCAAATCTTCATTCACACTCCAGTTGAACTTCTGATTCACAGGGGATTGAACATACGCAGAATTGTTTCAGTGTTGGGAAAAAAATTGTCGGGGCTGGGCGTGGTGGCGCACGCCTGTAATCCCAGCGGCTCGGGAGGTGGAGGCGGGAGGATTGCAAGTTCGAGACCAGAGGCAGTCTGCGTAATTTAGCGAGACCCTGTCTCAAAAAGTAAAAAAAAAGGGGGCTGAGGTACAGCTCAGTGGTCCAGCACTTGCAGAGCATGTAGGCGCGAGGCCCTTGGGTTCAACCCCCAGTACCACCAAAAAAAAAAAAAAAAAAAATTGTCTAGTACCATTAACCAAAACCTTATAATGTTTAGAAATTCTTTATTTTTCTTCTTTTCTTTTTCTTTTCTGTTTTTTTGTTTTATTTTAACACTACTAGGGAGCTGAACCCAAGGTCTCACACATACTTTGCAAGCACTATACCACTGGGCTGCATTCCCAGCCCCTTTTTATTTTTTATATGAGACAGTCTCCCTAAGTTACACAGGCTGCCTGTGACCTTGAACTAGCAATCCTCCTGTCTCTGCCTCCTGTTCATTGTGATTACAGATGTAAGCCACAGAGCTTGCTTCCCTAAATAGATACTATTTGAAATTTACCCCTTTAGGGATTTATTTTAACTTGCTTCATATGAGATCAAATGCACAAAGAAATGATAAGTTCTACCAGTAATGTTGGTCAGAGAGCAAAAAGGTCATATGATAGAAGTGATGGGGGATGAGGGAGATAATATCTCCAAAAAGATAAAGCCACACCATAAAGCAAATAGGCAACAAAAGACATTTTTTATTTTATTTATTTATTTGGCTAATGCGGTATATTTTTTGTTGTTTTGGGTGTTTTTACTTTTGCTATTTATTTGTTGGCTATGATTCAAGTATCTACTTTTATCTAGAATTATATTTTAAACTTTAAAGAGTTGCATGTAGTCTTATTTGACAGCCTAAATTAGTTCCTACAATAATGCAATCTTCCATATGAAGATTATGTAGTTAATATATTATTAATAAGATAGCCACTTAAATAAATTTGATTCACCTGCTCTCTTAAAGTTCATTTATCTCTTATGAAGTTCTGTAGTAAACAATTTTAAATTCCTATCTTCAAACCTAGAAATAAGTACATAACCTCTTTTTCCTTTTTACAGCTATTTTCCTTTCATTCTTTTGTGCAAAAGTATGAATGTTTGATAAGATGATATTATTATAGCAATTCTAAGTTTGTCAGAGTCCAAGTTATGTAAAATACTTAATTTTGCATTGTACTATACTGACATTAGAATAGTAAAATATATGTATGTGTAGTATTTTCATGACCATAATACATTTTAAAGAAAAAATATCATTTAAAATGTTTCTTTACCCTGTAGTCTTCAGCAAGCAGAGAAGGGCTTTTCTGAGGTGAGATTAGACAATAGAGCCAACTTCATTTTTTATGCACGTGAACGGAGAGGGCTTGAGGTTATTAGTTGAAACCAAGTAACCTTTCCAGGCTTTCATCTCTTTCTTTTCAAATTTGAATATGAAAAGCATATTCAAGTCAAAGACCATCACTTTAATGACATTTGGCAGTCATTTGATTTATTAGGTTTTAGAAAAATTTTTCCTTTAAATATTTCATCATACTATGCTAATCCTAGTAATATTGCCAGCTGCAGCCTTGTACCTGTATTAGTGGAGACAGAATGGTGTAGAATTTTCTCTGTCATCCTAGTAAAATTTCCATGAATCTACTGAATAATAAAATAGCCTTATTGAAATATTCAGATTTGAGTTTTTAGTTAAAGTGTCCTAGAATACATAATAAAAGAAAATGTCTTTTGAAAGAAGGGGGTAAAATTACTTCATCAAATATTGAGGGGGTTTGACAGCAATGGAAATTGTGTTTTATGGGAGTATTTTTACAATAGAACACTTAGGCTTTTCAATTTGATTAATTATATGCTCTGAAATAGCTATATAATCACTGTAGCAAATTTGCACACTGATGCACATTTAGCAATGAATTCTTAAAATCTGGTCATATAAACAAGTGTTAACTTTCAGGATTTTCTAATTATTGTTCTGAGTTATATCATTTATAGTGGCATGTCTCTCAATTTAGTAAAGAGAAATTTTGATAATGAACAAATTTTAAATTGTGAAAAACATGTTTAACGGAGGAATTATTTGGGGAGTGATTTAATTTTTAAATGATAATCTATTATTTGAAGTTACTACTCAAGGAAACATTTGTATTTTCATGATGTCTGTGACACCAAAATCTATTAAACAAGAATCAAAGTAAAAATTAAACAAATATCATTTCAGTCATTAATTCTGTAACTGCAAAATTAAAAATAAATTTCATGAAAATATGTTAAATTTGTATAAAATTTTACTGTTTTTGTTTGAAAATATGTTACTTATTGAATGAAATATGTTGTAGCAGAATATATGAGAATGCTCTGTAGTTTCTGCTCTAGTTAATATAGATCCATGTAGCTACCATATATTAGGGTAATAGTGATAAAGAGTTTAGCAGGCTTTGATCTCTGAATAATTGACTTTCTCAGGTACTGTAGATTAAATAAAAACAGTGATAAACATGTACATCATTACATAGTTTGAAACAAGGCCAGCAGATACTTGTCATTCTGAAAGCAATCGGAAATGAAGATCTCATAATCTTCACTCCTGGTAGACTACTACTGGGGTATTTATAGCCTCAAATGTAAATCAGGAGACTATTGCCATGACACTGTTAACTTCAAACCCTGGGGTATTAGAATCTCATTCTCTCTCTCTCTCTGTCGTGAATAATCCATCATGTATAACACACAGTAGTGTACACTGCATTCCAGCAAAGAAACCCATTGGTTGTCATGTTTTATTTTAAATTGGTGGTGGGAAAAGAATAAAGAATTTTTTTGTTTGATTGTTTTGTTTCTTTGTTGATTTTTGATTGTGCTCTTTAAGCAGCCATCAGAGAAAATTCGGATTGAGATCATAGCTCTAAGCCTTAATGATTCCCGAATAACCATGGATGACACCATCCAACGGCTGTTCATCGAGTGCCGATTCTACAGTCTTCCTGCTGAGGAGACACCTGTGTCACTTCCCAAGCCCATAAGTGGTCAGTGGGTCTACTATAACTATACCAATGGTATGTATGATTCATTTCTAATATAGACTTTTATGTTTGTCTTTTTTTGTCAGTGAGGGAAGCCAAAGAAATAAGCAGAATGTTTAATTCTCTAATGTTTTCATAAATTCATGGGAGTCTTATCAAACTGCATTAATAAAAGTCAAAACTGTAGCATAAGGATTAAGGAAATGAAGTTGAAATCACACTGAAGTTAAGAGAAAACCAAGACAATAGGAAGGAGTGTTTCTGGCCATACCTGATATATTAAAATGGCAATAGAAAAATGCCACTTAAGTCTGCAGTTGAATTTCATTGAAAAGTATGACATTTCAAAAGGAGAGAAAGTAGTAGTTTTTTAATCATATCATTCCAATCGTCCCATAGCCTAATTTTTCCAACTTTCAGACCAATGCTATCACATAGGTACTTTTACACTACATGTGTCTGTCTCTCCCAGAGTTCAGGATTTTAATATCAGCCCACACACCCATGCACTCAGCAGGCAGTTTTCTCTTGTAGGGCTTGGTCTATCAGCCAGATAACGTGTAACTCTGTTGGACCAGCACAGACCCAATAAGCACCCTAGAAATTCTTAGTTCAATCAGTGTTAAAGTGTTTTTAAGAATATTACATAACCATTGGTGTATAATTGTTGTTGTTGTTGTTAGGTGTTGTGGAGTCAGTATCTGACTCATAGCAACCTTCATAGAGTTTTCAATGGCTGACTGTTTCAGGATTGCCTTGGGAGTGGATTGCCAGGTCCTTCTCCCATTTTTGTGGTGATGGGAATTGAACTCAGGACCTTAAAGACTGCAGCACAGTGCTCTACCAGCTGAGCTAAATCCTAGCCCAGTGTATAATTAGAGGTAAAAAAGATCATAGGGAGCCACCATAACCAAAAATTAAAACTGCTTACTAAGTTCTCCTAGAACCCTGCATTAAAACAAATCATGAAGATATAATGTTGCATTATCTTCCACAAAACAGGCCATCTAAACTAGTTGAACACTAATTTTTTTTTTCACCAGTCTTAAAAACTACATTCTACGAGCCATGTGTAATCTTGCTACTATAGCAGCAGGATTACAAATGTTCACAGTTACTTTTTTTTCTGGCAACTGACATTTTTAGAAATATGTTCAGTGCTTGAGACAGTAATCTTGACTATCTGGAGATCTGGTCTGCTCCTCCCTATATCCCCAGTACTTACTAATTATGTGAACTTAGGCAAGATGTTTAAATTTCATGATCCTGTGTTTTCTTGCCTAAAAAAGTAAGCATTTTCCAGCTCAAGTTCTGTTGTAACAGGTGAGAAATCACATGGGAAATAAGTAGTGTGGTCAAGACAAGAATCTTGATTCCTTCATTCTTTCATTCACTTAATATAAAAGAAAAATTTCCAAAAATATTTTCTCAGGGTTCCTAAAGACCTTTAATTGCAAAGTACCAGAAAAATAAACCATATCAAAATATTATTAGTAATGTTCAATTAAGTAATTTTAACAAAGATACCCCAAGAAAAGAGGCAAACTTCTTCGGCTTTCATATTATTCTTTGTAAAGGTCAGCAGTAAGATACTTGGTTGGACTGGCAACAGAATTGTTTTTTAGAAATTATAATTTGAGAAACTTGAACAGGTAGCAGAACAGATGTTACATTTGTATAAAGAGCATTACAAATCCTTCAGATCAAATCTGTGATATATGCTCAAGTGTCTTGGATTTTATACATTCTCACTTAGTTCACGGGTCTGTTTTGAAGCTTTTTGTTGCTTGGTTGTTTTCAGTTTGCTTGTCTTTTCCCTTTACCACAAGGTACCTTACTATCTAATTGATAATTTTGAGAGTTGTTATGTTTCTAAAGAATTAGCCATCTGATAGCAAGAAAACCAACAATATATTAGACATGAATTAAATATGAATTCAATTTCTCATACTTTTTTTCAGGTTCTGTTCCTAACTAGTAAGATTTGATTATGTATACTTCTCACAATTGTTTGGAAAGAAGTTAAAGATATTAATCTGTGGGGAGAGGAGAAGAGAGGAATGTACTCTATGCTAAGAAGTAAACTCATGCCATTTTATATCTGTCTGAAAAAATGAAGTCCTAGGTCTTGAGCAAATTTGAGAAATAATATTAACCTTGTTGGAAATTTTATTTTTCATTTCACTGTGATATAATGATAATCTTTACTCCTAAATTATGATGTCTGCATCACTGTTGCAGGGCGTTCTCCTTTAAATCTTTGGTTAATAAGCAACTGTTTCATCTAATTATTATAATGGTTTGCCATTCACTTGTTACTTGATATAGAAGGCCAATATAATATAACCTTATATCTTCCAAATCTCATTAAATGTTAATGAAAGTAATTTTATTCCCAAACTGACTTTTTAAATGAAATGGAAGACTTAGAGGACAATTGGTACATGCTGTCCCCTGCCTGAATGCCCTCCCAGTAAAGAGGTTAGCTGAACCTTGCCATGATTATACTCTGCCTTGTGACTTGAATATATGCAAAAGGAATTTGAACACTGAGGCCTAAATTATGTATGTAAGATGAGCACTGTAGACTGGTGATCCCCCGGATTATTCATAATCACATTCAGCCTTTATGAAGAGATGTTAATACTAGTTCCACCTACACACAAAAATATATCTTCTTAGAGCTACTATCACTGAGAAAACAGAAGTTGTGTTCACTTGCTGGACATTGGTAGCAAAAACAAAACATTTGTATTTTCTAGGACTTGAAAATTCTGCTCAGAGAATGCTGAGAAAGCAAGAAAATAATTTAAGGAAAAAAGGTTAATGGTAGGTCTGAAGAATGTTGTCTGGGCAGAATAAAGCTTTCTAGGGAATTGACAAGTGAGGAAAGAAAAGATTAATGAAATCATCCAAAGTTTTTATGAGACTTATACAGATCAGGGCCCGTAGTCTCTGAGGATTGAGCAGTCTTTCTTTTGAAACAATTAAAGTTTAATTCATAAGATGAAAAGTATGTAGAACATCAGATTTTGTTACTAATAGAAGGAGAAATTTGGCTAAGATAAGGATTATGGGAATGATAATACTTTAACACAAAAGTTGTCTAAGATTCAAGGTTATCACCCTTTTATAATTAAACCATCTATACTTCTTTTGGCACATGACACTGCTAGAGAATATCAGGATTTCTCCAACCTACAAAAGTGATGGATTTTTTTTACTGTATTTTTTAATTGATACAATAATTATACATCTTTATGGTGCACCTTGTGATATTTCAATATGTGTATACATTGTGTGATGTTCAAATCATGGTAAGCCTATCTACTCAAATATTTATCATTTCTGTGGTGAAATCATTCAAAGTCCTTTCTTCGAGCTTTTTTGAAATATACTGTACTTTATCATTATCTATTACAATAGAGCAAAATAATTTATATATCTTTTTAAAATTTAACATAGTGCCCGTTGACCAACCTCTCCCTATCCCTCCTACCACTCCTTCCTCCCCAGTCTCTGGTAAGCACTACTCTGCTCTCAATTTCTATGAGATCAGCATGTTGTTGTTGTTGTTGCTGTTGTTGCTGCTGCTGCTGCTGCTGCTGCTGCTAAGTGCCATTGAGTCAGGTCCGACTCATAGCAACCCCATGTACAACAGAACAAAACACTACGACAAACTGTGCCATGCCCAGCACTATTGTCAGTCCTTCTCTGATATTCCTAGGGTTTTCAATGGCTGATCGTTTCAGGAGTGGCCTGCCAGGTACCTTGTCCCTATCCTGTATCACCTGGTATTCCCAAGAGGTCTCCCATCCACAGACTAACCAGGCCTGACCCTGGTTAGCTTCCAAGAGGAGACAGGATGGGATGCCAGGATGGTATGGCTGCAGACTCCGTATATTTAGCCTGGCTTATTTCACTTAACTTAATGATCTCCAGTTCCATCCATGTTATTGCAAGTAACAGGATTTCATGTTATTTTATGGCTGAATGCTATTACCTCATATAAGAGGGATATGTTTAGAATGGTAGACAGCTGAAGATCAACTCAAAGTGTTTTGTTTGAATCCTTTTTAAGATATGCTTTGATTAAGTCTTATGTCGAAATCTGGCAAGTCCTAAACATGTGATTTCTGATGGAAATGAAAATTAAATATCTTAACTTTTGGAAAGTTGTGATACTTTTAGTAACTACCAGAATTTTTAAAGGAGGTATTTAAAGTATTGACTTTTTTTTAAAATTTTCAACCACCTAGTGTTTCAGAACACTAAATGAATCGTGGTATTCAGAGTGTACACTCATTCCTGATCCCATTAAAAAGTAAGGCAAAGGAACGTTGATCTAACCAATGATTCTCAACGTGTGCTACCTTGACCAATAGGAGCAACAGCAACTGGGAACATGTTAGAACATGTTCAAATTGCAAATTCTCAAGCTCTACCCAAGACCTACTGAATCAGAAATTCTGAGGTTACAGCTCAGTATTCTGCATTTTAACAAGCCGTCCAAGGAAATGTGATACACGTTAAAGACTGAGACTCACTGGGCTGTTGGAGATTTAACTCAGTGGTAGAGCACTTCCCTTGCAAGTGCGAGGGCCTGGGTTCTGTCTCCAGCACCAGGGGGAAAGCAAATTCCACAGAGTTAAACCCTATCAGTAGTAGAGAAGCACTGACAATAGTGCCAGGCATGGTACAGTGTCGGGGAGTGTTTCTTTCTGTTGTACATAGGGTCAAAATGAGTTGGACTCTACTCAGCGGCACCTGACAACACCAAGAGTAGTCAGCGTCTACAGCCATACCTTGCTGGCATCCAGTCTTGTCAGATCTCAGAAGCTAAGCAGAGTTGGGTGGGCCTGGTTAGTCCTTAGATGGGAGACTACCTAGGAAAACTGGGTGCTATAGGCTTAGGAGAAGGACCCAACAGCCCACTCCCAAAACAATAAGCCATTGAAAACCCTCTGTATAGCAGAGAAGCTCTGACATAGTGCCAGGCATAGCACAGTACTAGGGAGCAGTTCATCTTATGTGCATAAGGTTGCTGTGAGTCGGACCCACCTGGATGGCACATAACAACAATAAGAGTAGTCAAATTCATTGAAACAGAAAGTAAAATTTAATAATTACCAGAGACTGGGAGAGGAAATAATGAAAATGTTTAATAGATACAGAGTTATAGTTTGGAATAAAAATAATTCTGGAGTTGGATAGTGGTGATGGTTGCAACCATATAAATGAAGCCAGTGGCACTAAACTCTGAATTAAAATGGTTAAAATGGTAAATCTTATGCTATTTATATTTTACCACAATTAAAAAAAAAATTAAGCCATTGAAATTCATCAAAACTGGTCTAGGTTTAATTGAAAGTCCTCTTATTTAGATGCAGAACTTTGAAATTCAGTCTTTTTAATTCAAAGAAAATATTTTACTTGTATGTCAGAAACTCTATGAAATGATATGATAAGGTTAACAGAGTCAACATCAAGACATAGGTTACAGATGGTTAATTACTGCTTCATTTAACCTCAGCCTTTTATAAATCACTGTGGTTGCCCTTGTCTTCAAATGATATAAAATCTTTAGAATTCTGAAATAAAAGAAGATATAGTGTACCACATTTCAAGTTAGTGATTAAGAGCAAAACCAAAGAAATTTCATTCAAAAAAAATTCCTATTTACCTTGGTGTACTGGCAACCTCTAAAAAAATGAGGTTGTGCCTCCCAAAATTAGAGGAGCTCTTCTATTACCGTGACTTTTTGGCAGTGATAAGTTAAACAAAATCCTCTGAACCTTTGGTCCATTGATTTTGGAATCTCTATAGCTTATATAATGAGTCACACACACAAATAGGGCTCTTACATAGAACAGAAGCCAGGAGCTGCTGTGTGGCCTTGACCCCCAGAGCAGATTTTTAGCTCTGTCTCTGTGTCTCCAGGAATTCCTTCTTCCCTTGGACCACTGAGTTCCCCTCTGCAGACATCTCAATGTCTCCCACTACATGCAGCTAACTCAGTACTAGCATACCTTTGGCCCTCAGTAAATATGTGCTCAGCTGAGCTGAACAATTAAATGAGTTGATATCATAATTTGAAATTGAACTAAAATTGTACAGGGAACATTTCAATTCCATATGAAATGTATTTGTTCCCAGGAGAGCCTGAGGAGAACTAGCTTTAGGATTGTCCTGGTATGTTTCGCCCTGTGTGCACTTTTGGCCAGCAATTATGTCCAACTTGAGATCTGGTCACAACGGAGCCTTTACATCCAGAGCGGCATCCGGGGAAGGAATGCCTTCAAAGCTAAGGCACAACAGAAAGCCTGCCAAGCTGAGAAAACATAACTAGGGTGAAAATTAAGTGTTCACACTCTGAGATGCCATTCCCCATGGTGCTGACGCTTACTCACGATGTCAAGTGCTTACCATCCTCTTCCTGGTGGTACTTGGGATAGTTATGTAACCTCACATTTCATCTAGGTGCAGTCTGGCCACATTTCTGTATGCCCGCATGTACCTTCAGAAACCAGAGACAGCTGGGCACAGTGGCACATGCCTGTAATCACAGCTTAGACTGAGATGGGAGAATCACGAGTTCGAGGCCAGAGGCAGCCTGCATAACTGAGTGAGACCCTGGCTCAAAAAAAAAAAAAAAAAGGCTTCCCACCCTGAAGTCGTCTCTCCCTTCTTCCACCCATACAGCTGCAGATGTCTGCCATGGATTTCCTCACCTAGTACACTAGATGCCTCTTTTATTACATGTTGTGGCAGGAGAGAAGGATTAAATTACCTAGGCTGTCAGGAAGGACAAACACTCTGCCATGCATTATCATTATCATTCGCTTCTTGGGTTAAAGAAAAAGCAGTAAATCCCTCCAATACGAAGCAACAAAGAGCGCTGGCTTTACTGTCAAGACTGCCAGCGTCAATAACAGGTAGTGATGGTGATATGGCACTCCCAGATGCTGCTCGAATCTTCTCTGACATGTGCGCATAAACCTGCCAGCGACATGACATTAGATCACATGACTATTCAGATTTGATTCTGGCTTCTGGAGCTATTTTCTTTTCCCAGGCATATAAGTGAAGTGGCATGACTTGTGTCTGTAAAAACAGGTATTTAGTGTGTGTGTGTGTGTGTGTGTGTGTGTGTGTGTGTGTGTGTGTGTGTGTGTGTGTTGTTAGGAATGGTCCTTATATAATATTCTGGAATAACTTCCTTTTGTGGATTTTTTTTCTTTTGTTATAGTGATCTACACAGATAAAGAAAACAACCAGGCAAAGAGAGACATCTTAAAAGCTATACTCCAGAAACAAGAAATGCCTAATAGAAGGTACATTTAAGCGGGTTAAAACGTCTACTGGTTTATGTAAAGTACATCTCTATAGCATGGTGTGGTTAAATAAAAGGGAGGAATGAATAGAGGAAGAATCAGAACACCTGAGTTCTCTGACTCGCCCTGGGTCCTCCAGTGATGCTTAACCTCTCTGGGTCTCTTTCCTCCAAAAATATAGTTGCCCTGCCGTCCATACAGAATAACTCTGGGGACCCTGTAGTATCTGGAAGACCAAAGGGCTGTGCAGTGTACAGACAGCATCATGTCATCCGAGTGTAACTGGAAAGAAGAGAGCACATTGAAAGGAAGTCACGCGCTTAGGTCAAAATTCTTGTTCCATGGCCCACTTGCTTTCTGACCTTGGACATAATCGCTTCATCTCCCTGTGCTTCATTTTCTTCACCTTTAAAAGGAACTGATCACACCATACTGGGTGATTGTGAGGACCGAGTGAGATAACACACGTGACACAGAGCGGTATCTGACCCATCCTGAGTGCTCAGCAAGGGCTTCCCGCAGTCACGGTGAGCAGTGTCACCAGCAAAAGCTCCTCAGCCTCTCACGCTCACTTGTGTCTCCCTCTCACTGCTCCATGGTATTTTTTGATGCTTCATATTTTTCAGTGCATTTTTTTTTTCAACTTTGAATAGAACACTTTGCCATTCTAGTTCAGTAGGGAAAAGTCGTCCTTTTTGAAAGCAAAGCAGCTGGTGCTTCTGTGTGAGCTTCATCCATGAAGCTGGAGCATGAGCTACATGCTACTCGTTAGCCCTGAACTGAGCTTGCCCACTACCCTTCTGCCCGTCCCGCCCTGGCCAGGCAGACCCTTTCTCTCACTGCCATCCCCTCCTTCTTGTCCTTATGACCCAGCTGTACCCAGCCTCACACTGCCTCATCAATAGTGCTCGCCTCCGCCACCTTAGAAAGAGACCTGAGTTCTTCCCTTTCCAAAGGCCAGGATGTGAGTGTGAAAGACACTGTCTTTTTCAAAAGAGCTTCCAAACTCACATTTTTCTCTTCTGTTTCAAGAGGAAAGTTTGGAACTCTCAGCTGTTGGGGTCTGAGAATAGCTTTTTCAGTAACTCCTTGAAATATATTTATCCCTTCTTCAGACCTCAGGTTTTGCCCCTGAAGAAGCAATGGGGAAAGCCTGTAATTAGCCTGAGTTTCTGTTTTTCCCAAGGTGGTCATCACTCAAGTTTTACCTCTTTCCTTTGTGTCCTTCAGATTCTTTCAAGGTGTCCTCGAATCCCACTAGTCCCCAGAGTTCTCCCAGGCCCATCACTGGTGCATGGCAGCACTGGTCGTGGCATCAGCGTCCCTGCTCAGCACTGAGCCCCATTCCCACACAAGGTTCTGGGCCAGGACCTTGTCCCCGTCCCCTCTGTCGTCTGTCTCCTTCTGGCATGGCAGAACATGTTGTAAGTGGCACTCCTTGAGGGAGAACAATTTTGTTTCCTCAGAGTGTTTTTTTTTTAATTAAAAAACAGATTCTGCTTTCATTTTAAACTTACCTTTCCATAGACAACCCACCTATTTGTACCAAAACAGGTATTGAGAGAGAGAGAGAGAGAGGAAAAAGAAAAAACTTTTAAAAAGCTGGAGGGACACCACAGTAACCTCACTGATTCCCACCCTCCCATCATTGTTTCTCCAAAAATGTCCAGGTTCCCCCAAAACACAAATGTTTGCATTATGTTTAGAAGAATCCAGAGGGGTATTGTGGGTGGTCATCTACTGACCCCAGGCTTACTACTGTCAGGTACGTGCTAGGAGTGTGGCCCTCAGGGGAGAAGACGAGAAGACAGCCTCACCACACTGAGGAAAAGCAGGATGACGTGGGCTTTCCACTGCCAAAGCTAATTGTTACACCAGCTAATGCTCTCACCCTTTTTACATACTCAGAGCTCCCGTTACTTAGAGTGGATCCTGGCTTATGAGAACTCATTTGCTCAGACCACACTCCTGCCCAATAGTGGTGCTAACTTACAGGCCACAGAGAAGTCTGGCCAGTCTGCCTTGACATGTCTTATGTTAGAGGTATTGTGTAATGAATTGTTTATCACACTTTTGCATGGTGGCCCACGCCATGTTTGGAATTATGCAGGCTGTCACTTTAAAAGGAAGTAAATACTGAAATGGGACTTTAAAAATTATTTACTTGAAGGCGTAGGTTTGACGCTAACTCAGAGTTCCTTTTTTGGCTCCATTTCTTTTTCTCTTTAGCAATGTTCTATCAAGCAGATCCACCATCCAAGAAGTCAGGCTATAATAACAAGTAAACAAATAAACCAATTACATATTGTGATAATTAGTAACAGAAAATTGAACATATTTCATGGTGAGAGAGAGAGAGAGAGAGAGAGAGAGAGAGAGAGAATAACAGTGATGGCAAATCTGAGGAAACAACATTTAAGCTGGCTTATGCAGGATGACAGGACCCGGTCAGGACATGAGAGCCCAGAGCAGACCCTTTCAGGCACGGTGGAGGAGGCGGAGGGTGTTCTAGACCATCAGTAGGTGACCAAGGTTGGGTTCTGGGAAGTGGAAAGGGGCAGGAGGGAGAGAAGGGGACAGGCCCCACTCAGGGAATACTTGAGGTTTACATCCAATGTGGGTACTTGGCACCTGGACCAGGTGTACATCCAGCCCCTCAGACCAGATTGTGAGCCACTTCAAGTCATGAAACAAGCTTCCACCTCTTTGTTCTGGCAGGGTTAAAGGTAAGACATCAGATGTGCTTGTGTGTGTGTGTGTGTGTGTGTGTGTGTGTGTGTGTGTGTGTGTGCATCCAGGCTGTGCTCAAAGGATCCTCCTGTCTCAGCCTCTCAAGTGCTGAGAATACAAATGCATACCACCAAGCCCAGCTTCATTTTATTTTTGATATCTCATTTTGCTTTCTCTGGAATTAAAAGCCAGATTTATTTGCATTTGTACATTCCTAACTCTTTGTCTGTAGCCATAGCACCCTGGCATCTGATCCCACCTGATCTCGGAGGCTAAGCAGGGTTGGCCTGGTTAGTCCTTGGATGAGAGACTACCTAGGAATACCAGGTGCTACAGGCTAGGGAGAAAGACCTGGCAACCCACTCCCAAAACAATCAGCCATTGAAATCCCTACGAATAGCAGAGAAGCACTGACAATAGTGCCAGGAATGGCACAATGTTGGGGAGTGTTTCACCTGTTGTACATAGAATGGCTATGAGTCAGACCCAACTCCACAGCACCTAACAACAACAGCAGCCCTTTCTCTGGAATTTGTAATTTTTTCTTCTCATTTCACCTCTGAATTCTCATATGCTCAATGAGTGAAATAACCTACATTTATCAAATGATATAATCCTAAATGTGAGGTCAAGTATATATGTGTATATATGTATGTGTGTGTGTGTGTGTGTGTGTGTGTATAATAAAAATATATAAAATGCTATATATAGTATAAAGATATATAAAATAAATGAAAACATTAATATTACATTTTGGATAGCCTTTCTCTTTTCTGTACACCTTGCATTATATGATGTATATCACATATTACTTTTAATTCCTCCTCTTCCAACCACATTTATTTTAAGACAGCTTCTTTCATCAGCAATCATTTTATTAGAGTGATATAATGAGGGTATAATTTGGGAATCTGGCAAAGTATTCAATTGAAACAAACTTTTCCTATGCCATCTCTTTCTCTCTTTTTAGACATGTAGAAGCTTAAGCAGCACTACCTGGATTTAAAATGGTCATAACAAAAGAGCAAACTATGTACTTATCCCATCTGATCCTCACAAGAGACTACTATAAACACATCTAATTATCCCCACTGCACAGATAAGAAAACTGAGATCAGAAAGCTTAAGTAATTTCACCAAGGTCACACAGCTAATAAGTAGGAAAGCAGGAATGTGAACCAAGAATGGATGCCCTAAACCACTCCATCTTAATCCCCCTATCTTACACATCATATAAAATGTCCATTTGACCCATTTGAAGGCCAGAATCTGTATTCTTCATAATTACTGTGTGAATAGGTATGAATTTTGATTTTTCATTTAAGGGATTTCTTTTTCTAATCAAAACTTATTGCTAGTTCAAAACAGGAACTTGGTAAAGGAATGAAATGTTGAATATTTACTTTCAGCAAATTGGCTAAAAAAAATCTTGTTGTGTTTATCTATAAGTGCTTGGAAAAGATTTTATTTGTATTTTTCAAGGCATGATTTCTCAGAGACGTAGATTTTTATGTTTCTTGTTTTGTTTCTGATTTGGGATAGATACATTTTGAAAAGTTTAAAAAGTTAAAGTTTACAAGCATCCGTGGTTTAAGCTATGCTGCCAAGATGTATCAAAAGAGTACTTAACTCTAGATTCCTGTCTTTGGCCTCAGCACAAGCCACTAATTCAAATCAGTTCCATCAGAACCCTGCAATTATGTGTCTAAAAGTAAAATAAAACTTGGATTCTCTGATTGTAAGTTAAAAGCTTGCTGAAGTAATACAAACATTTCATATAACTCTTGGGCGAACTGCAATCTTTATCTAACATGATTCAGAACGCTGCCCAGGCAGCGTAAGCCCTGCATTTTGTAGAGTACATCACATTGGTTAGACCGCTTAGTACCAACTCCAGAGCTGTTCGTCACTAAAGAAAATGATGTGCTTTTATAGAAACTGCTGACTAGGTAACCTGTGTGGTCTTGATTCACTTCGTCCTTTTCTTCTTGAAAATAAAGATGTTAAAGTATGATCAGATACTGTATTGTAATAGAGTGAGTATCTGGTGCTTCAGTTTGCCTTTTACAGTAATTTTCTTAGATTCTAGAGATAAATGCCAGTCAGTGCTTACAGAAGTGGATTAATGTTCCTTTGAAGGCTGGGTGTGTTATAACAGTTCTAATCGTTCATATAAGAATTTATCTAACCTAATACAACTCTCTTTCTGTTGGGACAAATTGGAAATCTCAGGATTTCATACCTAGTGATAAAAACCCAGGCATGAGTTTCCTTTCATGGCAATTTCCTCTACTCGGTGATGATCCTCTTTGTCCTTGTGCCTTCTCAGTCTCCGCTTCACAGTGGTCAGCGACCCTCCAGAGGATGAGCAGGATCTGGAGTGTGAGGACATCGGCGTGGCTAACATCGACCTCACTGACATATTTCGCGAAGGGAGAGACCTCATTGGGCAAAATATCGATGGTAGGAGTGGAAACGTTGCTCAGTTTCTACAACCAACAATCGCCAAAGTCCAACCTCTTCATTCAGACCTTTCTGCTGGCTGCCAGGGAGTTGAGTTACTCATTAGTCAAATCCTTTGCAACTCAAGCTAACTTCCATTGCAGCCTAAAACCTCCCGTGCCTTCTCCCTCTGCCTTCCTTTGGCTGGTAGAAAATTTTAAATAACTAATTGAGCTTCACAGGGAACTATTCATTTTTTATTATTGAGGGGTGAAAACATTAGGTTTTTTTTTTTTAATGTTCGTGGATGCTTCATTTCAACTAAGGCACTTGATCTTCAGCAAGTTATTCTATGTTTTTGGAAGTCTCATTTCAGCTAAGACTTAGCCTTAAGCACACTATTCTGAGTCATTATGGTAGTGTTTTTCTTGAGCCTCTGCGCTCTTCCCCCGCCCCCCCCCCTCGGTTTGGTTGGTTGGATGGTTTGGTTTGGTATGGTTTGGTTTTTGAGACAGAGCCATGCTGTGTAGCCCAGGCTGGCCTGGAACTCACTATGTATGTAGACCAGGTGGGACTCAAACTTGCATCAATCCTCCTGCCTCAGCCTCCTAAGTACTGGAACTACAGGTTTGCCCCACCACACCCGGCTTCAAGGCTTCTCTTTAATTCCTTGTTACAGTCCAGTGATGTAGTCACTCGAGTAACTCTGGGTAGTTTTGGTCACTCATTTTCCACCAGGATTCCAAAAGGAGTAAGAGATTCCTGACCGGATATGCTCTCCTGGATTTTTACCTCACCAGGTGTGATTCCAGTCATGCTTAATTTATACCTTCTGTTCTTTTCTATCCCCACATGTTTGTCAGCTTGTCAGCTGTGGGGATTTGCATGTTGCTATGATGCTGAAAGCTATGCCACCAGTATTTTAGATACCAGCAGGGCCACTCAAGGTAGACAGGTTTCAGCTGAGCTTCCAGACTAAGAAAGGCTAGGGAGAAGGACCCTGCAGCCCACTCCCAAAACAATCTGCCACTGAAAACCCTATGAATATCAGAGAAGCACTGTCAAATATAGTTCAGAAAATGAGCCTCCTCCTGAATTGGAAGGCATTCAAAAGATAACTGGGAGAGAGCTGTCTCAAAGTAGAGTCGACCTTAATGACAGGAATGGAGTACAAAGCCCCTGGGACCTCCTTTTGCTGATGTGGCATAACTCAAAATGAGAAGAAACACAGTGGCTACAACAATGGGCTCAAATTTAGAAAGATCATGTGCATGGCACAGCACTGAGTAGTGTTTTGTTCTGTTGTACTTAAAGTTGCTGAGTTGGATACAATTTGAAGGCACCTAACAAACAATAACATTCTTGTCTAACATATTTAGCATGTGCTGAAGAATTATATTTTAGGAATCATACTTTCTACAATCATAATCAAGGAAAGTCTGAGCTAAATATGCAATAAATGGAGAAATGCAGCTGATCCTTAGTCTTTTTTTTTCCCCCCCGATACTTGGAGGTCTAACCCAGGGCCTCACATACTTTCCAAGTGCTCTACCACCGGGCTGTCCCCCAGCCCCATTTTATTTTTTGTTTTTTAATCAAGGTTTCACTAAGTTATACAAGTTACCTCTGGCCTCAAACCTGTGGTCCTCCTGCCTCCACCTCCCAAATGGCTGGGAGTGGAGGCATGTGCCACCGTATGGGGCTCAGAGTCTTCACAAAAACGAACAAGTGTCCATAAACATGTTGCTTCGTGTGAATTCATGTGCAGACTTGGAGTGATAAGTAAAGACTATTAATTGATATGTGAAACTAAGCATTTCTCAGATAATTGTTTTAAAAGTTAAATCCTTGTATTAGACAACACAGTAGTTTATTGTTATTAGGTGCCATCAAGTCGGTGTCTGACTCTTAGGGACCTTGTGTACAACAGGCAAAACACTGTTGTCGTGCTTTTCTGCTATTCATAGCATTTTCAATGGCTGATTATTTTGGGGGAGGGGGTTGCCAGGTCCTTCTCCCAAGCCTACAGCACCGGGTGTTCCCAGGCGTCTCCCATCCAAGTGCTAACCAGGTCTGACCCTGCTTAGCTGCTGAGATCCGACAGGATCGGACGCCACAGTTGCACAGCTGAAGGCTTTCCAGTACTTTGACGTTCTGACATTTTTTTCACACTGTATGTTAGAGTACATTCTACTTAAATGTCATCTTCCTCTCTGCTCTGGTTCTGTGTGGGAGTGATCATCTTATAGCCTTTTCACTGGGTAAACTTCAGGATTAGATCACTCATTTTAACTCCACAAACAATATGTGCAGCGCAGTATGTCTAAAAAATGCATCTTCATGCACACAACAGGGCTTAGTTTTCGGATTTCCGAGATGCCAGGGAATTTGGCCCTTCTACAGAGCTATTATGTTCTCAAGAACTGTTTTACCTAACCTGTGTCAAGAAAGCGCTGATGGGCCATACCGATGCTTTCCTGCTATTTTCTCCCCAGTGGCTGATGCCCGAGCAGATGGCGGCAGCATTGGCAAGCTCAGGGTGACAGTGGAAGCCCTCCAAGCCCTGCGGTCTGTCTACGAGCAATACAGAGAGGACTGGGAGGCTTGAAAGAAACCACTCCAGCAGCATCGCCTACTTCTGAGAAACTGCCCACATGAAAGCTCCTAGATGAGATTTTTTCATAATTACTCTGGTGTATATAATCTATAATTCATGGGGAGCGGGGAGGGGGAGGCCTGAGTTCGAGCTTGAAATGTTCAAGTTTTGTATAGTTTTTCATTTGTTTATTTTTCTACTCCCTTCTTCCCCTGACTGCTACCCCTCAGGACTTAAGTTCTCCACAGCGGGCAACACCTTCTCAATAATTTATACCTACATGATAGCATGGGAAAGTCTATTTGCATTTTGACCACTTCTTATGAAGAACTGAGGCGCAATTCCTACTTTTATTTTTAATAAGCAAAAGCATAAATCTTAGAAAATGTGTGAAAAAGAACTACTTTTATGTTAGCCCTAATCATCCCACTAAATGGAATGCCTACGATTAGCCTCATTAAGAGTTTTATACTGCAAAGATTTTATTAGAAGCAATATATGAAAATTACTTGGATTAATGTGTTAATCTTCCTCTTTAAAATGCTAATATCCATTTTATGCACATTAAAGCTCAGTATGCATTTTCTTTGATGCATGCAGTTTCTATCAATTAAATATAAAGAAGGAGACTTGGCACCAACTTATTAAATTACTGCAAGTTTTTTGTTTTTTTTTAAATTATAGTTATTTCTTTTCATATTATTTTCATGTATTTGTAATGGTGATATGGGAGGCAGGATATATATAGAGAGAGAAGAGATAGATGTGAAACTTATACTTTGAAAACTTAGCTTATGACATAGAAAGAAATTAAAGTATGGCTCAAATTCTGATATGCTTAGTTAGGCCTGAAAGAAGTATCTTTTTTATCATTTTTTTTAAACTTACATCAAGCTTATACAATGCTGGGGTGTATCTGGATAGCCAGATCCTAAGAAAGCAGCTCAGAAAGTTAATTTTCTAGCTTTTACCCAATCTCACTGAAGGATTTAATTGATATTTTTAATGGAGCTGTGAATCAATGCTGCAAAGGAATTGTCTCTAGAGGTCTAGGATATAATGCATTTCATTTTTTAATTTACTTTTTTATTTGTCATTTTCTTCAAAGGATTTTTATAGGCTGTGGGTTTTCACTGTTTGCAAACAGGCTATGTTCCTTCTTAAGCATATGTAAAGTATTCAGGGAGATAAGTAATTTATTAAAATCTACCTAATTTGCCGTGATATATTAAATCTCTGCTTCAGTGATCACAGACCATTTCATTTAGAGAATTAGGCATTCCCTCTTTGTGTGATTAAAGCTCTGGAAAATGAGTTCTTTGCTCCTATTTGTGAACATTCAAAGCCTGCTAATGGCAAGAAGATGGAATAGATTATGAGACAATTCATTACAGTTCAGCAGGAAAAAAAAGCAGCTATAATGCAAAAATGCAAGTCTGAATATCTGCATATAGTTTGAACCATCTGTGCTCTAATGGCTTCAATAATGACTCTCATCTTTAGGAGGCTTTGAAATGACATCCGTACAATATTAATTTGTTGATGTACATTGTGGGACCAGTAGAGTATGATCTGACCACATAAATCTATAAATTCTGTCTGAACCATTGGGCCTCCCCATCCCGGGGCCTGCCACCTCCAAGGGGAATCTTGCTCTCATCAAACTCTGCAAATCTTCATAACAACTCATTCCTCTGGAACCTTCTAGAGACCACAAACATCTGCAGACAAAACCTCTCCAATCCTAGTAAACAACCACATGTTTGTTGTCACTTCAGCTGGCTCTGAGCTCATCTTTTTGGCCTCTCTTTCGAGCTTTCTTTGGCTTTATGCAGTTACAGTATTATTAAGGCCCGTAATATTCCCTGCAGTAATTTAAAACAGCCAGATTATACCCTGGGATTAACCGAGTGGTTTCTGAGACATTTATTGTGGTATTCTCCCAGGAGGTTTGTATTATTATTTTAAAACGTTACATCCCAAACTGAATATCCTTCCTACAGAAAAGAACCCAACTGCCTTGACTTCTTAGGCTCTTTCGGCAGAGCGGGGAAGTTTTTATCAGAAAACTGTGGGAGCCAGCCAACTGTATAAATCCATACCTCAGGTGAGATTAGGGACTTAGCCACATTTCTCTCACAGTCATGTTTGCTGTAATAGAATATTAAAGGTGCCTTTTCTAGTTTTTTGGGGTTTTTGGTTTTTTGTTTTTTGTTTTTTGTGGTACTGGGGGTTGAACCCAGGGCCTCGTGCCTACATGCTCTGCAAGTGCTGAACCACTGAGCTGTGCCACCAGCCCATTTCTTTTTTACTTTTTGAGACAGGGTCTCGCTAAATTATGCAGACTGCCTCTGGTCTCGAACTTGCTATCCTCCTGCCTCTGCTTCCCCAGCCGCCGGGATTACAGGCGTGCGCCACTGCGCCCTGCTCGCCTTTTCTAGTTTTAAAATATTCACTTTCAAACTCTTGCCAGTTTTCACAATACTCTTCACACGTAATGGCCACTGACACATTCTGAAGTGGGTAAGTCATAGTGCTCCCACGTGGAAGTCCACTGGGACATTCTTTTGTTTGGTCTTGTGTTAAGCAGAGTTCATTGAAAAGTTCACCACCTTTTGGATTAAAGGGCAATGATGGTTTTTTCTCAGTGAGCCATGCTTGATCTGTGAAGTCTGGCTGAGGGTGGGGCTGCCAGAGGCAGACTTGCCACAGAGATTCACCAGCTAAGGTAAGGTTTGCGAGAACCCACAGCTCCAGCGCGACTGTACACAGGACGCCCAGCACTTTGGGGGGCTGTAATGCATTTAGTTTGAAAATACAAATAGAGATGTGATGTGGTGTGTGGGAGAGTGTATCTTACATGGTTTTTTGCCTACTGTAGTAGAAATGTCAAATTCCCAGCCACTGTCATGAGAAGCAGTTGACAAAAATAAGTTTTATGGTTTGCAGTGTGGTTTATGTAGAGAACATTTCTCTTCACTCTCAGTTTCAACATGTTTTCTAAATTATCATGGTTTGTTGCCATTTAACTTAAATTAGTTTTTTTAAAGAATAAATAGAGAATATGTTTAGTCAAATAAAGAAAGGCCACATTGAAATTCTGCTGTTCCTGCCATTCATTTGTTACCACAAAGCACAAATGGTTTCTGTGTGTTACAAAGAAGCGTGGGCTGAGAAGTACTCATGTGACTTGGGAGGTTCCACAGGCACCCATGTTCCCACAACAAAACGTAAATTATTTTAGTAATCTGACATCAAGAGCTGTGACAATGAAAACCAGTTCTTACACATGTTCTAACAAGAATCTGATTAACATTTTTGTGGATATGGAAAATAATGTTTTTTTTTTAGTCAAACTGGCACTCTTGCTGAATTTAGAATGATTTCCTTATGTACTAAATAGCAAAATGTGAATCGTGTCTGTGAACAAACATGAGGGGGGAAAAAGTCATCTTTTTGTAAGAAGGAACAACCAAGGGGAAAGCTTTTGGGATACCAAATTATCATGCGATCAACACTATCAGGATGATAATTCCTCCCCAGCGACGAGCATGCATTTGAATAAGGCACTCAGGCCTGAAGTCCTCTGACTACCTTAACAAAGAAAAACTAAACTCATGATTTATTATAGATTGGGCAACAGGCCTAATTAAATCCATGAATGGGAAGCAAACACAGCTTTACATCCCCTTTGTTCAGAATAAAAACAACCTCCAGGTCAACCAGAAAACTAGAAAATATCAAAGCAGTAGGAACAAGTGTTTGAAAAACTGAAGTTGTAGAATTAAAAAACATCTTCTCATCCTAATCTCTTTTATCTTGCCAGATAGAATTTGCACTTCCGTTTCAAAGTGCCCCCAGTGGCCTGCACCTCACAGTCTGGCCTCCTGGAAAATGGGGCCTGTGTCACAGGTACTGGTTCCCTTTTGTCCTTGCCCCTTTGTTTTCCAAATGCCATTGACTAATGCATTAAGCTATTTCTCCTTCCAGCTTTCTGAAGAAGTCTGACACTCTTCACAGAACAGGATGCTTCTGCTGAGGGAGATGCCACCTTCTTTTTGCCCCTCTGCGGAGATTCACATTCGGGTCCCCTATAATAGCATCGCCTCTCTGTTCAGAAAGCACCATTTGTTTTCTCCTATAAAGAAAAACTTAGTATCTTGGTTTTTCATTTCTATCGTCTAATCTATTCATACCTATATTCAGCCGATCATCTTCTCATTTATCCGCCTACTTATCTTTAAAGTTAACCAAAGCACTTTTTTTCTCTTCCCCTCTACCTTTGCTTTTCTGGGTGCTCCAGATAACTAGCATCTATGACAGCTCCAGTGGCCTTCCCAAAACATTCCTTTGTGGGAATGCTTGTCTTTTTCTTATTTTTACCTTTTTGAGACCGGGATGAATGATGTCTTACAGCCCAGGCTGGCCTCCTGCCTCAGCCCTTTCCTCTCTCACAGTCCTCTTGCCTTAGCCTCTGAGTAGCTGGGATTACAGGCACAGGCCAAGAGGCACTCCTAGCCATTGTGAAATCGAGGAGACAGCAAGCTAGTTTTTGTATGTTTCCTTCTTGTATCTTTTTATAAGTCAGAGAGAGGAATTCCACAACCTCTCAGCAATCACTGACAAGGAGCAAAACAAAAGGAAGTTTTTGCTTTTGTTTTCGTTTTAATTTAAGGGAATATTTCATTAAAATCAAGCTTGCTTTGGTGCAGATGTTTTGACATGGTTACATGTTATTAACAACAGAGAAAATGAGAAAAGCTTTAGAGGAAAACTTAAGAGATACATATACATGTAACCTACGGGTTACAAAAAAGGACAGAAGCTATAAAACAAAAGACCTGAGTGTATAAACATGAAATCACCTTAACAGTTTTCCTATCAGACTGCTCAAGTTCTAAGTAGAAAACAAAAGACAGGCTTTGTACTGCTAAAGAGAACAGGTCAAGGCTGCGTGAACTTCAGCATTTATACACTGAGGAGATAGCCCCAAAACACATGAAGCAGCAACTGACAACAGTGGAAAAATATTCTGGTTGCATCAATTTTAGTAGCAGGTTTTAACTCACAGAGAATGATAAGTCAGAATCTTAGGAAAGGTCTAGATTTGCCTAGTATGATTACAAAACTCAAACAGATATAGAATGCACATAGATCATTCAAAGAAAACTATGTGTTCAATCACAAAGGAAGTCTCAATCTTGGAGACTACCTATCTCTTTTTTGAGATAGAGTCTCACTATGTAGTCTGGCTGGCCTGGAACTCACTGACCAGGCTGGCCTCAGACTTGCGGCAATCTTTCTGCCTCTGCCTCCTGAGTGCTGGGATTGCAGATATGCACCACCACGCCCAGCTATGACTACATTTCTCTCACCAGAATGCAATGAAATTAGAGGACAGTAGCAAAAGGACAAGCTAAAACCAGAATCCTTTCTGAAAGTTAATTCGTTTATTCATTTTTAATTGACAAAAATTGCATATCATATTTATGTGTGTGTGTGTGTAGTTATTAGGTGCTGTCAAGTCAGTATCCAACTCATAGTGACCCTACATACAACAGGTGACCCTACATACAACTACTATGCTTCATAGGGTTTTCAATGGCCGGCATATGTATGTTTGTGTGTGTGTGTGTGTGTGTGTGTGTGTGTGTGTATGTATGTGTGTATATGTATGTATGTGTATGTGTGTATATACTTATGTATACATATATGTATATGTATATGTACATGTATATGTGCATATATGTAATATGTATATACATATATGTACATACATATATGTATGTATACATATGTATATATGTGTATATACATATATATACACACACATACATACATACACATGGTAGGACAAGAAATCGCCCATTCCTACAACCTAACACAGATAAAGCTTGTACAAACTTCCCTTTATGTGTAAATGAGGGAAATGAATATCAGCCTGGAAGCCCATACTAGAGGGGAGCAAGGCAGGAGTTGAACATGAGAAAAGAGAGTATGACAGGATTCTAGCAGTGGGAGAACAGAGGGAATACCATTGAAGGTTTCCACAGAAGAAGGGCCACCATGAGTTGGGAAACACTGAGAGCTGGTCTGAGGCCTGGTACTATAGTTTGCATCTGGAATGTCCCCCAAAGGCCCGTAGTTAAAGGCTTAGTCACTACAGACTGTACCACTATTAAGAAGTGGTAGGTCCATTAGGACATGGAGCCTAATGGAAGGAAGTTACGTCATTGGGGGTGTGCCACTGAAAGGGATATTGAGAGCCGAGCCCATTTCCTCTCTCTCTCTCTCTCTATCTCTATGTATCTCTCTCTCTATCTCTCTATCTCTATCTCTATCTCTCTCATTTCCTGGCCAACATGAGGTAAGCAGCTTTGCTCTACCCATAACCAGAGGGCCAAACAATCATGAATTAAACCGGAATCCATGAGCCAAAATGAATCTTTCTTCCTGTTCTTTATCTCAGGTATTTTCTCACAGCAATGCAAAGCTAACTGGCACATCTGGTGTGTCATAGCATGGGCTACTGGAGAAGTAGAAGGAAGGGGCTTGGAATGCAGAAGATGAGGCAGTTCTGGAGAGGCCCTTCTGGAAGACAGGGGAACCGATTGGAAGGAGGAGAAGCCCCCAGGGGACATGGTAGTGCAATCAAAGGAAGCAGCTGAAGTATATGCCCCAGTGAAACAAGATAGTATCATTCACTAGGATCAATAAAAAGTGGACATTTATTAATGAAACTGTACTTCATTGTAGCAACAGAAGAGGACACCATTGAACTAAGAAACTTGTAAGCCACCCAGACCCCTCCTCCATCTATATGATTATCCTCACTGCTGAAAAAAATCCAAAATAAGTAGTTTTAATAAAAAAGGGAATCCTGCTCCCATCTTTCATAACAAAACAAACTGAGGATCAAAACTTTTCAGCAGTTGTCAGTTGAACTTGCATAAGCTGAGGAAGAAAAAGGAAAAACAGTGACTGCCCATTGTCCTGCCACCCAGAACTATCCATTAACATCTGGCATACTTGTTTCTGCCCTTTTTTTCAATGCATGAATAATGTTTTTTAAATAATACAAGTAACACATGACAGATGGTTAACAATACAGATGGTTGAAATTCCCTTGTACCTACCACCCCTATTTGGGACTGCTCCTCACCACCAGAGTTTACCATTTTTATATATTCACATATACATACCCACAAAATCTGTATAGAATTGTTTTGCTTTTTATTTACATAAGTGTCAGACTGCAGACATTGTTTATACAGCTTGTTTTTTTTTTCACATAATGTTTTTTAAACAATATTTTTGAAGTATATCCATTGTTTCCAATGACTCAATTGCTACAATAAATGAGTCCATGCTTTTAGGAGGACACAGAGAGAAACCTCTTCAGCAGGATGGAGTTCTATCCCAGTATTGGTGAATCTGATGGTCAGAACCATCCTTCCACTTAAGAACAGCTGCAAAATCTAGAATATGTTTTTGTGTAAAATTTGAAAAAATCAAGATGCCTACTAGCTGCGTGGGCTTTGAGAAATTCCAAGATGCGGAGTGGAGGAAGGAAATCCAGGAGCGTACACGCAGCACTAAGGCTGATTTTCCCTGAGAGGCATCTCCCAATCTGAAAGCAAGGAGTAAAGGATGAATGACCTCCAACAGACCCATGGGTCTTTAAATGACAAAATCAGAATTCAGGTCCAACCAAAGACTAGAGGGCCAAGTAAATCTGCTAGTCTACATTAGGACTTTGACAAGCTAAACTGTCAAAATAATGATGACTGGGGAGCAGAAGACCCAGCATGGAAGCTGTTTTGAATCACCCCAGTCTGAATGGACTCAGGTGATCTGAGATTGCTAGAGTCACTAGCATAGCCACCTGTCATAAGCAAAGGCAAATCTCTAGAAGAGGGTATCCTCCACGTCCTCAAATTATTCTTATATTTCTAGGTCAATGTTTGCAAAGTACACATTTAAAAATAACAAGTCCAAGGCAGGTGTGGTGGCACACACTTGTATTCCCAGCACTCGGGAGGCTGAGGCAGGAGAATCAACACAAGTTCAAGGCCAGCCTGATCTACACAGAGAGAACCTATATCAAAGAATACCAGATAAGTAAGTAAATAGTCCAGGAGAAAAAACCATGCGACAAAAGACCAGGGAAACACTTGTAAGTAGACAGGTAAGAGAATCGTCATTTATGAGCTTCCAGATAGCAAGGTTTGATACGTCCATGGAGTTAAAAGACAATCTTAAGAAATTTCACGTAGAATTGGACATTACTTTTTTTTTAAAGTCAAAGTGGAAATCCTATAAAATTATAATAACTGAAATTAATAATTCACTGGATGAGTCTAAAAGTAAATCAGGCAACTGAGAAAAAGAGATTTGGTGGACTATAAAGAAGAGTCAGGAGAATGTCCATTCTTATGGAAAGAAAAATGGAAAATACTAAACAGAAGGGGAGAGCTAAAAGGTGTGGGATAATACCTATTTGGAGATACAAGAGAGGAAAGGAAAAGAGGCAAAAACAATATTCCCAGGGTTGATTACTAAGAATTTTTCAAAATAGACATAAGGCACAGATTGAAGACTGATTTAATCCTAAATGCTCAAGATGAATAAACATGAGGAAAATCATTTAAGGCATATCTTAGAAAAACTGAAAACCAAAGACAGAAAATCTTAAAAGCAGCCAGAGACAAAGGCATTCTGTTCAAAAGACTGAGAGAGGACTTCTTAACTCAGAAGTATCACAAACAGGTGGCTAGGGGATTTTTGTTCTATCTGAATAGAAATCATGGTTAAGCAAAGGGGCAGCTCCCTTAATGTCGACAACCCTGAGTCCCAGAGGCTCAGACGCTGGGCTTCCAAATCCAGAGGCTTTTAGCTCTAAGCTGACAACCAGAGGCTTATGGCTGTAGGCTTTCAAAGCTGGAGGCTCATTGCTCTGGGTGCTCAAGATGGGTTTCTTGTTCAGGGCTTATTGTTCAGTACCAATAGCCAGCAGCCAAGAGTTACAGTTCTTGAGCCTTTGGTGTCAGGACCTTGGGCTCTTAATTCATTGGCAGCTCTCTTGAACTCTTTTGCTGACCAGGGCTCCCACCTTTGGCTCTTCACAGCCTCACATCTTCCCTAGTCTGAGCTTCTCCACTATCTCATACTTTCTCAGTACTTCTGCCATCCTTCTTAGCTTCTTGCAGATTCTTCCTTCAGTCACTCTCTGGAACTCTTAAGCCTCCCAGTGTCAGAGATTCAGGTACTGGGGCCCTGAGCTCTTGGTGTCTCTTCGGAGCCCTCAGCTCTGAGCTTTAGGTTATCAGCTCTTAGCTCCTGATTACTCTCTGGAACTCTTCGCCTGCCTCCTCACTGCCGCTGCCCATGCAGAGGCTGAAAGCCTCAGGGTTTTTGCCTACTTTTTGTGCAACAGCTGAGCCTGCTCTTCCTCTGATAAAGGACCCTAGCGGGCAAAAATCTGCAGCCATAGCATCCTGGCATCCAATCCTACCTGATCTCAGAAGCTAAGCACAGTTAGCCTGGTTAGACCTCAGTTGGAAGACCACTTAGGAAAACCAGGTGCTATAGACCAGGGAGAAGGACCTGGGAATCCACTCCTGAAACAATCCACCATTGAAAACCCTATGAATAACAGAGAAGCACTGACATAGTGCCCCACATAGCATGGTTTTGGAGAATGCTTCACTCGGTTGTACATAGGGTCTCTATGAGTCAGACCTAACTCGATGGCACCTAACAACAACAGTAGGCAAAGGACCATTTCAGAAAAGACTTTCTTAGGACCAAATGTTGCAACACTGGGTAATCAGTACACAGAAAAGAAGCCATTCAGACTAACATGAAAAGACTGAAACAGCCTGCTTATATAGCTAGAAATGTGTTATGGCATACTTGTGCTCAGATTATAATTCCACTAATCACAGGATGGCTTCCAGTTACACAAATCACAGGCCTTACATAAGAATCAGTAACAAGCCTTTCATGAGGAATCTACATGGACTGGGGCACAGTCATTCAAACAGAACAAGGAAACACTGCTTGTTTTAGGGTTAAGAAAGGTAGGAGTTGGAGATATATCTTTTCACTATACCTCTTTAATCTCTATGTTGAGCAAATAATCCAAGAAGATGGACTTTACAAAGAAGAATGTGGCATCAGGATTGGAGGAAGGCTCATTAGCAACCTGCGTTATGCAGATGATACAACTCTGCTCACTGAAAGTGAATAGGATTTGAAACATTTACTGATGAAGATCATAGAACATAGCCTTCAGTATGGATTGTGCCTCAACATCATCAACAACAACAAAAAAAAACCTTACAACAGGGTCAATTTTCAACTTCATGATAGAGAAAAGATGGAGGTTGTCCAAGATTTTGCTTTACTTGGTTCAACAATTAACATTCATGGAAGCAGCAGTCAAGAAATCAAAAGACACATTGCACTGGGAAAAGCTGTTGCAAAAGACCTCTTTCAAGCATTGAAAAGTAAAGGTGTCACATTGAAGACAAAAGTGTGCCTGACTCATGCCGTGGTATTTTTGGTCACATCATCTGGTTGTGAAAGCTGGACATTGAGTAAGGGAGACAGGAGAAGAATTGATGCTTTTGAATTATGGTGCTGGAGTTGAATATTTACTATCCCATGGACTACCAAAAGAACTAACAGTAATGTCCCTGAAGAAGTGCAACCAGAGTGTTCCTTGGAAGCAAGGGTTGCCAGACTGAGTCTTATCTATTTTGGACATGTAGTCAGGAGGGATGAATCCCTGGAGAAGAACATCATGTTTGGGAGAGTGGCAGGTCAGAGAAAAAAGGAAAACCCTCAACTAGATGGATTGGCACAGTGTCTGCAACAGTGGGCTTAAACATAAAAAAGATCGTGTGCCTCACACAGAATCAGGGAATGTTTTGCTCGGTTTGACATAGGGTCCTTATGAGTTGGATACAACTTGACAACATCTAACAACACCAGCAATAAGCCTCTCTGTAAGCAAAGCTTCTTTTGTGATAACCACAAGCTTTTTGCTAAGTCACTGGGGAGGTGTTCCTCCTCCCTGACCTTGTTGAAGACTGCTGCTACCAGGTCTGCAGCAGTTGTAGGCAGGGTCATCAGGAGGCCACTGACGCTTGACTGAGTTGAATTTTTCTGTGATGGAGCAGTTGTGACTGAAGCAAGGCCTCCCAAAGCAGAAATTTGTGGCTTCCCCAGTCACCATGGCTGTACTGTTCCTTGCAGTCAGAGTGTAGTTTCCTCAAGATATCCATGCAGTGTTTAAAGCAGGTGGGATACCATGATGAGAGGCCAGAAGAGGAGCTGCTCAGTTGATAGCTCCCAGTTCAAGACAACTGGACACAAGGGAAGAGTTTTACAGCTGTCAATCCAAAGGTCAAACTGGCCAGGCCCCTAAAAGTTTAGCTTATTTTAAGGAAAAGTAAATATTAATGGGTGCTTACAATAAAGGTGTAGCACTAACATTAGCATTCTTGACAGTATTTAACTCCTTGCCAAAAACCTAGGGAGGGTTTGGCCCTTCTATCTGTCTCAGAAGTATTAGAAAACAGTGTGAAACACTTCCTGGACCCTACCTCACGTCCTCTTTCATCTTTTAACCACTCACAAGAGAGTTAATGTTCCAGGAAAACTTGTGACCAATGGGATCAGGAGCCAATAGATAAATACTGTCCCTTGCCACCCCTCAGATGGACAATCAAGATGTGTTCTACATAGCTGCTCAGAGGGGCTAGCAGGATCAAGCCATAATTATTCATGTTGTTGTTAAGTGCCATCGAATTGGGTCTGACTCATAACCACCGCATGTACAACAGAACAAACCACTCCCCAATATGGTGCCAGGCACACAATCTTTATTTTAAGTTTAAGCCCATTATTACAGCTACTATGTCAATACATCTAGTATTTATTTCACTGACCTGCCATTCTCCTATACATGATGTCCTTCTCCAAGAATTGGTCCCTCTTGACAACATGTACAAAATATATAAGATGCAGTCTAACCATCCTTGCTTCCAAGGGGCTCTCTGGTTGCACTTCTAGGATGGATCTCTTGGTTCCTTTGACAGTTCATGGTATATTCAATATTCATCTACAGCACCATAATTCAAAACCATCAATTCTTCTTGTCTATCTTATTCGCTGTCCAGCTTTCACAGCATATGAAATACCATGACATGAGTCAGGTGCACCTTCATTTTCAATGTGACATCTTTTCAAACAATTACTCACGGAGTGATGAACTTGGTAAGATAACTTTGCCTGGTTTTGCCATCCAGTCTCTTTTATTCCTCCCAGTTCCTCACTCCTGTCTCTGGGATGATTCTCCAAATAAACTACCTGCATGTAATCACTTTTTTTTATAAGATGTGCTTTCAGGGATCCCAGGCTAAAATAGTAGATACTAGGAGTGGCTTTAGACAGCAGAACATCAGGTTGGGACTCTGAAAATTTGACATTCATTAATCAGATGGCAAAAAATAATGGCATTATTTATGGTGAGTCATGTTGAAACAAATCCTGGCATGTAATAGCTTCTTGGTGGTGATGGATTGAGAAAAATTCAGGGGGGAAAGGCAACATACACATACACACACACAATTTTTAGTGACCCAATTGATGAGGTCAAAAATTGTATACCACATAATATTATTAGTGGGGCAGTAGAGAAACATGCTTATTCATGCATTGCCAGTGGGAGGATATTCCTATAAACACTATGGAGATTAATTTGGCAATTCTATTAAAATAAATATACATTTATCTTCTAATCCAACAATTCCACTTCTAAGAACTTATCCCAAAGATGTACTGGCAAAAGTAAAAAATAATATATAGACAAGGCTATCATTTCAGCATTGTTTGAAAAAGTGAAAATTGGAAACATTCTACATATCCAATAGGAAAGTCTACAGAAAAAGTTTCTATTTTAAACAGAATTGGAACCCAAGGATATATAGAAAAATATTACCATAAAAAGACAAGCAAATGGAAGAGAAGTCTTTGGTGGGGAGGTGGGATGGGGAGAGGAAGTGCACAAGAGGGTAAGGAGGAACTTATATGTATAATGCACAACAAAATGCATATATAGAAATGTCACAATGAAAACCATGTCAGAATTAATCACATTAAGGTGTACATTAAGAATTTCCAATAAAAAAAGAAATTGAATAATATGCAGTTACTTAAAAGAAAATATCAACCTTAAATGTCATTATATGGAATGATCACCAAGATTCATTTGTGCCTGCTTGTTTTTTGCTTAGAACAACAGAAATTTATTCATTCACAGTTCTGAAGGTTCAAAATCCTACATCAAGTTGTCTGCAGGGCCACCTGAAGGTCTGTCTCCTACTTCTGGTGATTGCTGGTAAGTCTTTGACCCATTACTCCAGTCTAGCTCCATTTTCACAAAGGGTTCTTTTCTCTGAGTCTTTGTGTTTCTAAAACACATTTTTAAGGGGAAAAAGTAAGGTGAAGAATACAGCAGAGTGTACACAATAAATAACATAAAAACACACATGCCTGTACTTGAAGGTTGTTGTTGTTGTTGTTGTTGTTAGGTGCCGTCAAGTCGGTATCCGACTCATAGCGACCCTCTGTGCAACAGGGGAAACACTATTGTCAGTGCTTCTCTGCTGTTCATAGGGTTTTCGATGGCAGATTGATTTTTGGGAGGCGGTTGCCAGGTCCTTCTCCCAAGCCTACAGCTTCTGGTGTTCCCAGGCGGTCTCCTATCCAGGTACTAACCAGGCCTGACCCTGCTTAGCTTCCCAGATCTGACGGGATCGGATGCCACAGGGCTACAGCTGCAGGCAGTACTTGAAGGTACATACAGTATATTTGGAAGAATACCAAGAAGTTGGTAAGTGGTAGCTTCCAGGAAAAGGAACTGGGTTGCTAAGGGAAGAAATAGATGAAAAGCATTTTACTGTATTTAAAGCTGTATTTTACAGTTTATTGATGTATATTTCATGTGACATAAACTTTATCCATTCAAAAAGTGCAGTTCATTTGTTTTTAATGTATTCACACACTTCTCCAACCACCACCAAAATCTAAGTTCAGGACATTTTCAAAACCCCAAAAGAAACCACATATACATTAGCAGTTATTCTCTACATCCAGCCTCACAATCCCCAGCCCCAAATAGCTATGAACCTACTTCAGTCTCCATGGAACTGTGCATTCTGTACATTTCACATAAATAGAATTATATAATATGTGAGCTTTCTGATTGGCTCCTTTTGTGTAGGACATTGTCAAGTTTCATATATATGGTACCATGCACCAATAATTCTTCTTTTGTCACTTAATAATGTTCCATTATATGAATACACCACAATTTACCCATTCATCAGTTGACAGACATTTAAGATTTTTCTACTTTTCTGCCATTATGAATATAGCTGATAGGAGCATTTATGCACAAGTTTTTATGCACAACTAATGTGTTTTCATTACTCTGGGGCATATAACTAGGAGTGAAATTTGTGTTATATGAAAACTCTGTGTTTATTTCTTTGAAGGCCTACCACATTTCCAAAGTGGCTGCATCACTTTCCATTTATACATTTTGAATTTTAAACTATGTGATAATATTACCCATCTAGGACAATCAGTAAAATATTTTTTCTCCCTTTACTGGTAAATGTTGGTGGAGTACACAGTAATACAGCAGTAAAATATTTTTAAAATAATAAATTAGAACTATACCAATTGACTTGGAGATGCTTCCTTTATTTCTATTAAGATTAGGATCTAAAGCAAGATACTATCATGTGAGAGAAATACAATCAATTTCACTTAATGATGAGGATACATGCTGCGAAGTGCATCCTGAGGTGATTTTGTTTTTGTGAGAACAATATAGAGTGTACTTGCACAAACTAAGATAGCAATGACATTATTAGGCATCATTATCATCTTATGAGACCATTGTCATATATGCAGTTTGTCACTGTCCACAACTTTGTTATGCAGCACATAACTACATAATAATTATAACTATTATTATTATTATAGTAATAATATAGCTTTTGTAAGTTAAAAAGCAAAAAAATTATATGTGCATTTTGTATAAGTTATGAATGCTTTTGAAGATAGTGTGATGCCTGTAATCCCAGCAGTCAAGAGGCTGAGGCAGGAGGGTCACAAGTTTGAGGTCAGCTTGGGCTACATAGTGAGACCGTGTCTCAAAAAATACAATGCTTTTAGATGCAAGATAACAGTAAACTACACTAATAGTTGTTTAGACAATTAACAATTTCTTTTTCTACCATGATTGATAGTGTGAAGATAGTTTCTAGCATTGGTTCAGCAGTTCAGTAGGATGCTGAAGGACTCATCATTTTTATATTTCTACTCTACCATCCTTAATGTAGTGGCTTATCATTTCATGGCCACAACATATCCTGTGGCACCTACAGCCCACATATATGAATCCTATGAAGGAAGAAAGGAAAAGTACCTTACTAAATGAGTCAGCAAACATTTCCTTAACTCTAACTAGCATCTCATTGGCCCACACTTGGTCACATGTCCACCTCTAGCAGCAAGGTAGGCTAGGGAAGATAGGCAAAGGATTATCATTATTGGCTTGAACCAGTATTGACCCGGAGCCGGAGTAAGCAAATTACATTGCAAATAAAATTAAGATCCTACTAGCAGGGGAGACCCCCACACATCTGTCAGTTTATCATACTATGGGCTTCCATATTGCCCTATGCTACCAGTATTACAGATACCAGCAGGGTCACCCATGGTGGGTAAGTTCAGCTGAATTTCCAGACAAAGACAGACTATGGAGGAGGACCTGGCAACCCACTCCCAAAACAATTAGCCATTGAAAATCCTATGAATAGCAGAGAAGCACTGTCAGATATAGTGATGGAAAATAAGCCCCCCAGATTGGAAGGCATTAAGAATCGGTGGATGACCAACCACTTCAAGGGGTTACATATGATCAGGAACCATTGATAGTGAAGGATGAAGTAGAAGCTTCCTTGAAGGAACTGGCAAAACACAAGACTCCGGGAATTGGTGGAATATCAATAGAGATGGTTCAACAAACACATGCAGCGCTGGAGTTGCTAACCTATTTATGTCAAGAGATTTGGAAAACAGCTACCTGGCAAACTGACTGGAAGAGATCCATATTTGTCCCTATTCCCAAGAAAGGAGATCCAAGTGAATGTGGAAACTATCAAATGATATCATTAATAACACACACAAGCAAAATTTTACTAAAGACCATTCAAAACTGACTGTAGCAGTATATAGACAGGGAACTGAAAGAAAATCGAGCCAGATTCAGAAGAGGGTGGGGAACCAGGGACATCATTGCTGATGTCAGATGCATATTAGCCAAAAGCAGAGAATATCACAAAGATGTCTATCTATGTTTTATCAACTACACAGAGGCATTTGACTGTGTGGATCATAACAAATTATGGATAACACTGCAAAGTATGGGAATACCAGAGCACCTAATTGTACTCATGAAGAATCTGTACATGGACCACAACGCAGTCTTTCAAACACTACTTGGTTTAAAGTTGAGAAAGGTGTGCAGCAGGGCTGTATATTTTCACCATATCTCTTCAATTTCTATGCTGACCAAATAATCTGAGAAGCTGGGCTTTATGAAGAAGAATGTGGCATCAGGATTGGAAGAAGACTCATTAACAACCTGCGTTATACAAATGACACAACTCTGCTCACTGAAAGTGAATAGGATTTGAAACATTTATTGATGAAGGTCAAAAAACACAGACTTCAGTATGGATTGCAACTCAACATCAACAAAACAAAAATCCTTACAACTGGGTCAGTATGCAACTTCACAATAAATGGAGAAAAGATTGAGGTTGTCTAAGATTTTTCTTTACTTGGTTCTACAAATCAACACTCATGGAAGCAGCAGCCAGGAAATCAAAAGACACATTGCATTTCATTGGGAAAAGCTGTGGCAAAAGATCTCTTTAGAGTATTGAAAAGTATAGATGTCACATTGAAGATGAAGATGCGCCTGACCCATGCTATGGTATTTTCAGTTGCATCATATGGTTGTGAAGGCTGAACATCGAACAAGGGAGACAGGAGAAGAATTGATGCTTTTGAATTATGGTTCTAGAGATGGAATATTAAATATACTATGGAATACCAAGGGAACCAAGAGATCTGTCCTAGAACTAGAAGTGCAACAAGAATGCTCGTTGGAAGCAAGGATGGCTAGACTGTGTCTTATGTATTTTGGACATGTAGTCAGGAGAGACTAATACCTGGAGAAGGACATCATGTTTGGGAGAGGGGCAGGTCAAAGAAAATAAGGAAAACCCTCCACAAGATGGATTGACACAGTGTCTGCAATAATGGGCTTAAACATAAATAAGATCATGTGCCTAGCACAGAATTGTGGAGTGTTTCATTCTGTTGTACAATGGCACCTAACAATAAGAAGAAGCAAGGAAGAATGAGAACACAGACTTCTTATACCTACATATGAAAGATGATCCTGTGAGCAAGGAGAAATGCACAGAAGGATGCAACTGCGACTGCTAACCATGGATGGGGAGGATGGAGGGAGAAAACAGGAGTGGGGAAAAGAGGAAGAAGTAAAATAGTGATGTGATAATGAAACAACTAAGGACTCAGCAATTACGCCCTGAAACCAGGATATATTCTAGCACTCATTGAATAGAACAAGGCCAACGTTTGCAATCCGATGGTAACACTGGGTTAGGGTTAACTATTAGTTTCTTAATGAGAGATTGGGGACCTGGACATCAGTATGAGGAACCCACCAAATGTCCTCAGGTTTGTGTTGGTAAATATGATACACAGTAAAAGGAACAGAGTTTTCAATTTTTAAAAGTTCAACAGGAACTGCAAAGAGTACAACTTGAAGATCCAGAAATCATCTTACAGGGATACAGGGTGGTAAAAATGGGCATACATGCAGAAATAAGAGCCTTAAAGCCAAGAAGCCACCGGCAACATAGTAACTTTTGACATGAAGTGTTTGACCGAGAACACAGACTGTGGGAAAGTCTAGTGGATGCCACGTGCTTTCTTGATGGCTAGAGATGGATTCTCTAAGGGCTTTTGCTCTGCTTTCCCAGTCTGATCATTGTATTTCCTCCAAAACCTAATAGAGAATTGGGGGAAGAGAATATAGATCAGATGTTTTTATTGTTATTTTGGTTTTGTTGTTGTTGTTGTTTGGTTGGTTTCATTTGGTTTGGGGTTTGGGTTTTTGAGACAGGGTCTGACTATGTAACCCAGGCTGGCCTCAAACTCATGCTCCTCCTGCCTCAGCCTCCCAAGCACTAGGATTACAGGTGTGCACCACCACAACCAGCCTGAATCAGTTTTGGTGATAAAGCCAAAGCAGATGGAGTCCATGTCAGGGCCCTGTCTCATTTCCTCTTGGTATCTCTCAAAGCTCCAGCTGTTAGGCAATCTGTCCACCCCGAGCCATGGCTTTGCTGGCCAGTTCTTCCAAGGCATCCACTCACTTCACTCTAATAGCATCTTGCCTCAAGAGTGGGCTGTGTTCTTTGCTTTCCTCTCTGAAGCAAGGCATTTAATCAGCTGGTACACGGGCTACAGCAAGCTCTCACATGATGGAAGTGGTATATTCAAGATCAGGACCAAGAGACTGGCCCAACAAAACAATCTAGAGACTACTTGTAAGACCCGCAAACAGAAGGCTCAGACTTCCATGCCACCTGACTGTCACACCAATGCTTCTTCCTCAACCCTCATGTCTCTGGTCTCATAGGACTAAAAGGATATTCCCTAAAACCAAATATCAGAAGAAGACCAAAAAAATCTTGGGTTTGGTTTAATGGCTCAGTAGGCTCAATTTGTTGTTATGAGCTAGAAATGGATTGCTGCCACACTGCAGCCTTGCTAAAGAATGGCCCTACAGGATAGTGATGGGAAAGAGTAGGGGCAGGGGCAAATCTGGGAGCACTGTCCTTGGTCACTCACTTTGTTGGAGAAAGGAAGAAGTGACATAAGGTGCACAGAGTCCTAGACTGGCTGGCTGGTTGAGGACCAGGAAGAGGGAGAAGAAGCAATAAATGGGCAGATTAGAAACAAAGAATTCATGAGGCATGGTAGCACACACCTATAATCCTAGTACCAGAGGGCTGAGGCAGGATGCCGGTAAGTTTGAGGCCAGTCTGGGATACATAGCAAGACCTTGTCTCCAAAAAAAAAAAAAAAAAAATTTCTGGAGAAGAAATAGGAGAATCAGCACAAGGAATGCCTACCTACCTTTATGTCTAGTGTCAGTGCACACCAGGAAGTACCCATAACATAGTAGGTCCTCAATAAACCAGTAGGTGGGATGACCAGTGCTAGCTGAACTTGTTCCTTGGCCACTCAAGTCCTAGGTCAGTAAGCCCATGAATGGAGCCCTTGTGATAGCAGGGATGGAGGCCACGCACAGGCCCATCATGAGGGACCCCACCTCGCCAAGGCTGGTCCTACCTACTGCACTGCGGAATGCTCAGGCTGCCAGACACAGACTACCACTGAAGCCTCCATGTTATACCATCAGAGTCCAGCCATTCCTTCTGGAAAAGAAACTGTCTTTATAGTATCATCATTGTTTCATGCTCTGGCACAACAATTCCTAGTACAAATTCTGATGTTCAAAATCCAGAATCCAGTCATTAGGAGTGGTGCTCTCTGCCCCTTAGCACAGTGAAGGGAGCCGTTCTTCCATGGAGTGCCTCCGGGGGCTGGAACAGCACCTCCATGTTGATACTGGCCTTGAGTCAAGCGAGATTTAGGAGCAGCAGTGTAGGGAGCAGTTACTGCTTGTGATTCCCAAATCAGAACTGACACAAACAGCCTGCTGTTTCTACTGCAGATTTTCTCACTTGAAATAGCACCACTGATAAATAATATAATTGTAAATAGTCATGTTTTCATATCACATGTCCATGGAAATGATTTACATGGAAGGATTATTAAACGCCAAATAGAATATTACCGTTGAACTTGAACTCACATCAAATGATGGCTCTTATGGCAATTAACATCCCACTTCAGTTCAGTGTTGTTATTGTCATTGTTTTTGTTATTAAAACCAACTGCCCAATATCAAAGGCATGATTCATGAGAGAAATATTAAACTGGACATCATTAAAACTAAAAACTTCTCCTCTGTAAAGACACTGTCAAGAGATGAAAAAACATGCAAAAGACTGGGAGAAAATACATGCAAAAAGAGATATTTGATATATAACTGTTGCTACCCAAAATACATAAGAAACTCTTACAACTCAACAATAAGAAAATGAACAACCTGATTTAAAAATAAGCAAAAGACCTAAACAGATACCTTGCCAAAGAAGATAATACAGATGGCAAATAAGCATACAAAAATATGCTCAATAATCATATGGCATTAGAGAATTGCAAATTAAAATAAGAACAAGGGGAGCACTTGCCTAGCATGCTCTAGGCCCTGGGTTTGATCTCCAGAGCTGCAACAACAAACAAACAAAAATGAGGTTCTACCACACACCTGTTAGAAATCCAAATACTGACAACACCAAATGTTGGATGTGGAGCAGCAGGAACTCTCATTCATTGCTGGTGGGAATACAAAATGATAAGCCACTTTGGCCAGTTTTTTTTTTCTTGGTGGTGGCAGGGATTGAACCCAGGACCTTGCTATATATTCTACCACTGAGCTACCTCCTTATCCCCAAAAGACTAGTAGCCAGACTTTTTTCCTTCCTTCCTTTTTTTCTTTCTTTAGTGGAACTTTGGAAGATAGTTTGGCAGTTTCTTACAAAACTAAACAGCCATATCATGTGATCCAACAATCACACCATTTGGTATTCCCCCAAAGAAGTTAAGAACTTAACAAAACCCACAGAAAAACCTGTGTGAAAATGTTCATAGCTGCTTCATCCATAATTCTCAATACCTGAAAGAAAGCAAGATGTCTTTCAGTAGGTGGATGGATAAACTATGATACATGGAGGCAACAGCTGATTATTTAGCATTGAAAAGAGACAGCCTGTCATAACATGAAAACCCATGAAGGAACCTTAAATGAATAACATTGAGTGAACAAAACAATCTGAAAAAGCTGCATACTGCATGATTACAATGATATGACATTCTATATAAGGGAAAACTATGGAGACATCAAAAAGATGAGTGGTTTCCAGGATTGGGGGAAAGGAGGGACAAATAGAAGATTCTTATAGCAGCAAAATTTCTCTGTATGATACTGTAGAGGTGGCTACATATACAACAGCAAGCAGGAACCCTGACATGATCTATGGACTGTGGGTGATAATGACATGTCAGTGGAGGCTCACCAGCTGTAATAAATTTTCCACTCTGGAGCTGGATATTGACAGTGGTAGAGGCTATGTGTGGGTGGAAGCAGGAATTTTACCGGAACTGTATTTCCTTCCTAGTTTTGCTGTGAACCTAAAACTGCTCTAAAATATAAAATATAAAGCCTATGAAACAAACCAAAAATTACAGAAGAACCTTTCATTTGTCCTTACACTCCTCCTCTGAAGCTACTTGGATGTTACATCTGCATGCAGAAAAATGAAAACCGACCTGCATTTCTCAATATGCACGAGAGTTAACTCAAAATGGATAAAAGATCTCAACATAAAACCAGAAACTTTAAAACTTATAGGAGACAAGATAGGCAATACACTCCATCATATAGGCATAAGAAAGTATTTCCTTAATAGGACTCCATTTGCTCAAGAAATTGCAGCAAGAATAGATAAGTGGGATTACATGAAATTAAAAAGCTCCTGTACAGCAAAAGAAACAATTAACAGAGTCAAGGAAACCCCCATGGAATGGGAAAAATTTTTTGCATCCTATACATCAGACAAAGGTCTAATTACCAGAATTTCTAAAGAACTCAAGAAAAAAATTCCCAAGAAAACAAATAACCCAATACACAAATGGGCAAAGGAACTGAATAGACAGTTCTCAAATGAAGAGGTCTGTAAAGCCATGAAACACATGAAAAAATGCTCAATATCCCTAGCCATTAGGGAAATGCAAATTAAAACAACTCTGAGATTTCACCTTACACCAGTAAGAATGGCCAAGATCAATAAAACAAATAACAACAAATGCTGTCGAGATTGCGGAGAAAAGGGAACACTCTTACATTGTTGGTGGAGCTGTAAGTTAGTCCAACCACTGTGTAAATCAATATGGAAGTATCTTAAAAACTAAAAATTGACCTACCGTATGACCCAGCTGTAACACTATTGGGAATTTAAGTAAAGGGAGATGTGTCATCATACCACAGAGACACCTGCATCTCCATGTTCAATACAGCACTTTTCACAATAGCAAGGATACGGATCAACCAAAGTGCCCATCAACAGAAAAATGGATAAAAAAAAAAAAAAAAAAAAAAAAAAAAAAAAAAAAAAAAAAAAAAAAAAAAAAAAAAAAAAAAAAAAAAAAAAAAAAAAAAAAAAAAAAAAAAAAAAAAAAAAAAAACTATGGTACATATACACAATGGACTACTACTCAGCAATCAAAAAAATGAAATAATGCCATTTGCAGCAAAACGGATGGAATTGGAGAAAATTATTTTAAGTGAATGAACACAAGCTCAGAAAGAGAAACACCACATGTTCTAACTCATGTGAGAGCTGAATCAAAATTATAAGAAGGAAAAAATCCTATACAAAGGTCTGTTCATAATAAAAGAAAAAAAAGCTAAGAATGGTATTATTATAGATGGTCTAGAAAATTCATGTAATAGTTCTGACAAGGTAAAAAGAAAAGTTCACTACAGAAAAAGTTTCTATCTTAAACAGAACTGGAACCCAAGGATATATAGAAAAATATTACCATAAAAAGACAAGTAAATGGAAGAGAAGTCTTTGATGGGGGGGACGGCGGAAGAACCACACAAGAGAGTAAGGGGGAACCTATATGTATAATGTACAACAAAATGCGTATATGGAAATGTCACAATGAAAAGTATGTCAGAATGAATCACATTAAGGTGTACATTAAAAATTCCCAATAAGAAAAGAACAGGTACATTCAAGATAATGTTTAAAAAGCATATTTAGCAATTTTGTATGAACTTAAAAAAAAAGACAAAGACAGTTGTGGCTTGAATTAAAGTATCTGGAAATGCAAAAAAAAAAAAGGCTTCTTCATATAAGAGTTTTGGATGATAGTAGAAAAATATAGCTTCAAATGATAGAAGAAGAATTGGAGACAGCTGAAGCCACAGATTGGGGTTCACTGGTTCTGCTGTGGAGCACACATCTGTAATTAGGCCAAGTTCCTCAGATCTCATACCTCAACATGAATACAAGAATGTTGGACAGGGTGGTCTTAAAACCATCTGCACCTTGAAAATGTGATGCTATTTCCGTTTTTTATTTTTTTAATTTTCTTAGCAAGTGGTAGGCTTACAGAGCCATTGTTACACAGGACCCAGTTATCTAGAGAGGACGTGGCTTTGGAAGTCAGGCAATGATTTGTTCTGGGTAAACAGGTGGAAAGAGCTGCAGGCCCAGGAACTTCTGTTTTTTTAAAAAAAAAAATGTATTCAGAGTCATTGGACCTCTCCCAGCAAATTGGCAGTGCTCCAGCCTCACAAAGCAGAGCCCCAGAGCCGATGTAAGACCCACTGAGGACTCACAAAAGGATGTTCCCAAGGACAGACCTCCCTTCAGTGCAGAAGAACTGAGGGAATATTGCAGTATGGACATTCTGAAGGGACCTAAGCTGCAAACTGGAGACTCTTGAATGCCAGTAGCATGGGCTCAGTTCAAGTCCAAAAGCCTCAAATCCAAAGAAGACAATGATTTAATCCTCAGTTGAAGACCAAACACATGAGAACCTGAGGTGAGAGTGCATTGATCAAGGTCCTGGAAGCCCAAGCCTGGAGAGCATGGAGTTGTAATGTCCAAGGGCAGAAGCAAACCAGTGCCCACCTCTGAGAAAGAAAAAGAGAGACAGAGACAGAGACAGAGATAGAGATAGAGATAGAGGGAGAGGGAGAGGGAGAGGGAGAAGCAGAAGGAGAGGGAGAGGGAGAGGGAGAGGGAGGAGGCAGAGAGAGATACATACACAGAGGCAGAGAGATTCTTTTCTGTCCTTTTTTTCTATCCAGGCCCCTGGCTGATTAAATGGTGCCTGCCCACATCTTTCCCACTTAGTCCACAGCTCACATGCCAGGCTCCTCTGGAAACACTCTCATAGACATACCCAAAAACAGTGCTTTGCCAACTTCTCTTGGTGTTCCCTAATCCACTTAAGTGGATACATGAAATGCTAATTTCATCCAGAAACACCCTCACAGATACATTTAGAAATAACGTTTAATCTGGGCACCTGGAGGCTCAGTCAAGTTGACACAAAAGTAATCATCACAATTATGAAAACATAGAAATAACACCAGCTTCAGCCAACCTTCAGTAAACATAGAGTTTGAATGAGTTTATGAGTTTTGAGGGTTGTTATCACAGAATAACCTGGGCTATCCTGACTGATACATATTTTTGTACCTAGAAAATGGTAACAACAAGAATAACAACAAATATATGGCATGGGCTTAGGGGCAGGCAACCAACCTCATGGAAACTGTCTTGTGGGTGTCTGGAAGGTGGTGACCCAAGTTTGCAATGACAAAACACAGTAAAACCTGGAAGATGACAACTCTTAGGAAATAAGGAAGGCAAAAAATTTATCCAATGAAAACTCTTTCTCCTTCTAACTTGGAAACCAGCAGGCAATGCTCAAGGTGGTGGATATGCTGAGAGATTCTAATCAAAAGTGAGGCAAAATGGACATGAGAACTAGTCCTTCTTAAGCCGGGCACAATGCTGCATGCCTGCAATCCCAGTGACTCAGGAGGTGGAGGCAAGAGGATCACAGGTTTGAGGTAAGAGGTAGCCTGTGTTACTGAGTGAGACCCTGTCTCAAGATAAAAAATTTAAAAAGGGGCTGGGGGTACAGCCCAACAGTATAGCACTTGCAAAGTATGTGTGAGGCCCAAGTACCACAAAAGAAAAGGAGAAAGAAAGAAAAGGAGAAAGAAAGAAAATAGAGAAAGAGAGAGAAAGAAAAAGAAAAAGAAAGAAAGAAAAGAAAAAAAAGAGAGAGCCCTTCTTAAGACACTGAGATTTCAGAGTTTATTATTGTGGCAGCAGCTGACCCATTTGACAAAGAAAAAGAGACCCTGTCTCTACAATTTCCCAATGGGCCATTTACCCAGTCATGGTCATGAAGTATGGCTGTGGGTGATGGGCAGATCTCATTGTGCTTTCCCTTGTACCTATGGAGTCGAGGCAGGTCGCGGGCCGCTTGAATAGCATTGTCCCTTGGTATCTACGGGGTTGGTTCCAGGACCCATGAAGATTCAAAATCCACCGATGCTCAAGTCCTTCATTTAAAATGGAGTAGGATTTGCATATAATCTACTCATATCCTCCTTTATTTATAAGTTACATCTAGTAGACTTTATAAGTTACATCTAGTAGACTTTACATCTAGACTTTATTTATAAGTTACATCTAGTACCCAATACAATGTAAATGCTATGGTGATAGTTTAGGGCATAATGACAAGGGAAAACAGACTGTACATGTTCAATACAGACACAGTTTTTTAAAACATACATATCTGTGATCCACGGTTGGTTGAATCCTTGCATGCAGAACCACAGCTACAGAGAGCTGACTATATCTAGGGCTGCTTGAAAGTTGGAAATAATCACACTTCCAGCAAAAGGGTGAAAGCATTGCTTTGGATTGTCATGGACAGAGCATGAATTGTATAAAAATCCACTTGATGGGGCCCTGACTTACATTCTAAGATTGCCTTCTCTTTGTATTGAAAAGAATTAAAATAGGAGCCTACCCCAGAGAAGAATCATTGCCAATATAGGCAGGTTCTAAAACAAGGACACAGTGTGTGAAAAGAACAGTGGCACCACAGCATTCCCTGTATGATCCCATCTTTGTTGTTGAAAAGATAGATTTGAGGCAGTCCATGGTGGCACACACCTATAATCCCAGCACTTGGGAGGCTAAGGCAGGAGGGAGTAAGTTTGAGCAAGATCCTGTCTCAAAAAAAAAAAAAAAGAAAGAAAGAAAGAAAATGAAAAAATACTTGAGTGTGTGCATGTTCATATTAGAAGGACAGAAATATATATTCCAAAATGTCTGTAGCTGGCTACTTAGGATTATGGGTAATTTCTATTTTTTTTTTCTTCATCTCTATTTTCTGATTCTAACATGAATACATATGATTTGTGAAACAAAAGTCTTGAAAATGAAACAAATAAGTGACCACCACAAGAAACAGGAGGAAGAGAACACTCCTGGAAACTAAGGAGTCAAGGCCAATGCTGATCTGAATCACCTGGCGGGCCCTGAAGGCCCCTCCTGTCAGATCATGGGAGATTCAATGAGAGTGCAGGTAGAGGCTGTTCCTTCTCTCCCTGCTGGTTTACCAGGAGAAGTGTATGTGTTGTTGCAACACAAAATACTTGCTTAACATGAAACTCTCCAGATTCAACGATGTTCAAGACAGCCATTTTTAGAGCCAACAAGCCCAGGGCTGCAGACAGAGACCACCTTCCTACTTTATCTCTCCCTATAGCAGTAGGCAGATTTTAACATTCAGTCTGATTACCAAGGGCAGTGATTAGGGGTCTTCCTGAAGCGCCTTCCAACCTTCTGTGTGAAGTTCACGTGTTTGAAAACACAACACAACACTTAAGACAGTCTTGGAGGAAAACAAATATATGAGTGCTCCTGGGCACTTTATGAATGATCATCAAAGCTATACTGTACTATGCTGTACTATTACAGTCAATAACAATTAATGAAATTATTTTTTATACAGTACTTAGGGAAAAAATTAAAGGAAATAAACAAAGACTAGAACTCTAGGTCTTGAGTTGCCCCACAAAATATCTCTTTAAAAAAATGATCCATTTCTACCACTTACCCAATCTTGTGATCCTGGCCCAAATCCTTTTCCTTCACAGTCTCAGGTCCCTCACAGTAAAATGAAAGGAGTGTTGACAAGACCAAGACTGGGATTGTAATGTTGAACTACTCAATTCCAGATCCCATCCAACTCCAGCCTTCTAGAATCTCAGGATTAGGGGGACGACGTGCACACCACTAAAGTTCCAACTCCTGGACCTTCTGTGTGATTTGCTGGCTGCAATAAATGATAGCCCAACACGAACTGTAATAAGTAATAAGAAAGTGGGAGCTGTAATAAGTAATAAGAAAAGTAATAATAAGTAATAATAGGCTGGAATAAGTAATAAGAAAGTGGGAGAAGCTGGTCTTGACCATGATACAAAACAAAATCCATTTACAAAAGAAATAGGCCCCATTCAAAGAAATAAATCATTCTTCCTGCTCATACATTTCCTGCCAAATTTTCCCTTGAAGCTTTGTTATTCATTTTTCTCACCATCAATAAATAAGAATTGTTCGTTACATGTGTAACAACTTAGTGTTTTCCTTCTAAACTATTGTACACTGTTCAGTAAGGACCACATATTCTTTCCACCTGTTCTGATTGTCATTGGTGTTATTAAAGAAAAAAAACTTTTTCACTTGGGTTTATTCAGAGAGAGTGAACATCTGATTTTACATGGAACTCTTTAAAAGAAAAAGAACAACATGGCCTGAAGCACTTCTAGCAGAGGGTGTGGAAGTATTTGATGTCCCGGTGCTTGTTCATAAAAGAATGTTGTTTTGAAATGTGCAGTGAAGTCAGGGAAAGAGATCCAAAGAAAGTTCCCATTGAGACAAAATCAAATCAACCCGCTGCCTTCCCCTCGGGTACTCCCCTTGTAGACCAGTGGGCCCCTTGGCCCCGTGCCCACCATCTGGGTCCAGAGTCACAGGGAGGCCCCAGCATGGCTGCCTGCAGTGATGTGTGGACATGGGGCTTGTCCCCAGTCAAGGGCAGTAACGAGCTGGAAGAGACACTTTTGTGTGTGTGAGAGTGCCCATGCTGGGTCTCTGGAGGTGAGGTAGAGGCAAACAGAACTTTTCTACCTTCTCAAGGTTTGACAATTGAATCTGTTAAAATGAATTGACAATCAATCAACAGGAGAAAAAGCGTACAAATGTATTCACATTCAAGTGCACAAGTCGCACACAGTATGACTCAAAGAAGAGTGCTAGGGTTGGATACGATTTGGATGTGGTTTGGATGTCCTCCAGGTTTCCTAGGCTGGAATCTTGGTCCCTAGTGTGGCAATGTGGAAGTTGAAGAGACCTTTAAGAGGTGGGGTTTAGCAGGAAGTAATTAGGTCATTGAGGTCACTGCCCTTGGAAGGAACTAATGTAGTTGTTGTGGGACTGGGGTTAGTTCTCCCAGAGGGTGGTTACAAAAGACCAAGCCCAGCTCCTCCTGGTCTCTCAGGCTTCCTGTCTCATCTTTCCCTCTTTGCTTGTGCTTTCCCCAAAGTACCATCCACCACAGGAGCCTCACCAGGGCAGAGCCGAAGCTGGTGCCAAGACTTGAGCCTCCAGAACTGTGAGCTCCAGAAATCACTTTTCTTTATAAAGTACTCAGAATCAGGTGTTTTATTATACTAACAGGAAACATTCCTACAAAGGGCCAGATGGTCGAAGCTCAAATACTCTCTTCAGGGAGGGGTGGAAGAGGGAAGTAGGAGCTGTGGGCAATTTAGTTGTTGTTAGGTGCTGTGGAGTTCTGTCAGACTCATAGCAACCCTCATAGGGTTTTCAATGGCTGATTGTTTCGGGATTGCCTGCGGAGTGGATTGCCACATCCTTCTCCCATTTTGGTGGTGCTGGAAATCAAACCCAGGACCTTAGAAACTGTAGAGCTCCACTCTACCAGCTGAGCTAAATCCCACCCTAAGGCAATTTTGCTGCTGTTGTTGTTAGATGCCCTAGAGTGGCATCTGACTCATAGTGACCCTACAACAACAGGCAAAACACTATTGTCAGTGCTTCTCTGCTGTTCATAGGGTTTTCAATGGCTGATTGATTTTTGGGAGTGGGTTGCCGGGTCCATCTCCCAAGCCTACAGCACCTGGTGTTCTCAGGAGGTTTCCTATCCAAGTACTAACCAGGCCCGATCCTGCTTAGCTTCTGAGATCTGATGGGATCGAATGCCACAGGGCCACGGTTGTAGGCTCTAGGCAATTTTAGGGGCAGAAAAAATGTTTTTTAGAGGAGATAAAGAGGCTCAAAGAACAGACAACAGCCTGGGACAAAGGTCTCCTGACCTCTGGTGGAAGTATTTGACTTTCAGCCTGTTCTGCTAGTTAATCTCTGGTTAGTGTGGACCCAAGGAGGAGTCTGTAACAATCAGCAATCCATACCTGCTGGAGAAACTTCCTTTAATTAACTAAGGAGAACTTCAGAGAAAGCCCCTCCCTGCTCTCCTGGAGAGGAGGGTCCAGAGTTAGGGGCAGCAGGTCAGAGAGACCTGGAGGCAGCTACTTTAGTTCTGCCCTCAGGATGCCAAAGTGCCATGCCTTGGGTAGCATTTTCTGAGGCCCCATAGTATTTTGCAAAAGTATGCATCACACAGGTATCTGCCTTTCCCCATGACCCCACACACTCATGGCTTACTATTTCCTTTCCTTGTAAATTTGTTTTTGAGACAGGGACTCACTGTGTAGCCCAGGCTGCCCTCCAGCCTCTGCCTGCCAAGTGCTGGGATTACAGGTGTGCATCACCATGTCTAGCCTAGGATTATGTTATTTAAAAAATTTTTAGAGAGCATAGAAAATAATAAGTTTTATTATGACATTTCCATACATGCATATCATTGTATATTGCTTATATTCACTTCCCAATTTCCCTCTCATGGGCCCCCACATTCCCACTGGTCCTTTTCCTGCCAAAAAATAGTCCCCCTTCTACTTTCATGTCTTATGTGCAAATATTTTTAATCTTGATATGAGAGAAAAGATGTGATATTTGTCTTTCTTTCCCCCATTACCCTCTCCTGTTGCTCCTCTCCTCGCACTTTAGTCATCTTCCTCCACTAAATATAGTCCCCTTTCTATGTTCATGTCATATATGTGAAATATATATTTAGGTGCCATTGAGTCGGTCTCTGACTCATAGCAACCCTACATACAACAGGCGAAACACTATTGTCAGTGCTTCTCTGCTATTCATAGGGTTTTCAATGGTGGATTAATTTTTTGGGAGTGGGTTGCCAGGTCCTTCTCCCAAGCCTACAGCACCTGGTGTTCCCAGGCGATCTCCCATCCAGGTACTAGCCAGGCCTGACCCTGCTTATCCTCCAAGATCTGATAGGATCGGACACCACAGTGGTACAGCTGCAGGACATTTATATATATATATATATATATATATAGTGCGTGTGTGTGTGTGTGTGTGTGTGTGTGTGTGTGTGTGACTGGCTTATTTCACCTAACATGATGATCTCTGGATCCATCCATTTTCCCACAAATAACATAATTTTATTCTTCTTTATGGCTGAATAAAACCCCATTGTGTATATATACCACATTTTCTTTATCAATTTATCTTTTGATGAGCATCTAGGCTGATTCTATAGCTTAGTTATTATTAATAGTGCCACAATAAACATGGATGTGCAGGTATCTCTATTCTGTGTGGCCTTAGATTCCTTCAATATATACCCAGGAGAGGTATAGCTGGATCTGATGGTTGCTCTATTTTTAATTTTCTGAGAAACCTCCATAGCAATCATCCTTAGTAGCTAGACTAGCTTACATTCCCTGTGTATAAGGGTCCCCTTTTCCCAGCATCCTTGCCAGTATTTGTTGTTTGTTTTGTTGATGCTAGTCGTGCTGGCTGGGATTTGCATTTCTCTGATGGTTAAGGATGTTGAACATTTTTTCATATATTTATTGGCCATTTGTATTCCTTCTTTTGAACACTGTTCAATTCATTTGCCAATTTATTGACTGATTTGCCTTTTCAGAGTTTAACTTATTGAATTCTGGGTATATTCTAAATATTAATCTCCTGTCTGATGTATAGCTGGCAAAGATCTCCCCCTTCTGTAGGCTATCTTTTCATTCTGGTAATTGTTTCCTTTGCTTTTCAGAAGCTTTTATAATTTACATAATACCATTTGTCAGTTGGTTTTTGTTTTGTTCTCTTTGTTTTGTTTTGTTTTTGGCATGACTAGGATGTTGAACCCAGAGACTTGCTCAAACTTTGCCAACGGTCTACCACTGAGCTGCACCCCCTAGAGTCTCCCTTTTAAAATTTCTTTATCTTGAGACTGAGTCTCACTAAATTACATAGGCTGCCTCTGGCTCCGAATTTGTGATCCCCCTACCTCCACCTTCCGAGTCACTGGGATTACAGGCATTGGCCACCATGCCTGGGCCATTTGTCAGTTCTTGCTATAGTTCCTGAGCTATTGATGTCCTCTTCATAAAATCCTTATGTATGCCTGTATCTTGAACTGTTCCCCCTAAGTTTTTCTCTAGCCATTTCAAAGTTTCAGTTCTTACAGTAGGGTCTTTGATCTACTTTGAGTTTATTTTTGTACAGGGTGAGAGAAAGGAATATATGGTTTCATTCTTGTACATGTGGATATTCAGTTTTCCCAGCGTCATTTGTTGAAGAGGCTGTCTTTTCCCCAATAAATGTTTTTGGTACCTTTGTCAAAAATCACATGGCTATACCTGCACAAATATTCTGTGCTATGCATATGTATTAACAATTGCTGTATCTTCAGGATGAATTGTTCCCTTTATTAATATGTAATCACCTTCTTTACCTCTTCTGCCCTAGTTTTGGCTTGAAGTCTACTTTATCAGATATGAATGTAGCTACTGTTGTTTGTTTTTGGCTTCCAATTGCTTGGTACATCATATTTCATCCTTTCATCTTCATTCTACATTTCTTTTTTTTTTTTTTTTTTTTTTTTTGTGGTACCGGGAGTTGAACCCAGGGCCTCGCGCTTGCATACTTTACAGGGCTGGACCACTGAGCTGCACCCTCAGCCCCCCCCCCCCTTTTTTTAACTTTTTGAGACAGGGTCTAGCTAAGTTATGCAGACTTCCTCTGGTCTCAAACTTGCGATCCTCCTGGCTCCACCTCCCAAGCTGCTGGGATCACAGGCATGCGCCATCACGCCCGGCCTATTCTATGTTTCTTTACCAGTGAGATGTGTTTCTTGCAGACAACAATAGTTGGATTTTGTCTTTTAATCTCTTCAGGTGGCCTGTGTTTTTTAACTCAAGAGTTAAGACCATTTACATTTAGGGTTACTATTGAGAGGCATTTGCTGATTCTTGTGGTTTTGTTGGTTATTTTCTTCACTGGCTTGAATTCTGTTTATTCTTTTCTCTCTCACTCATTCATCTTAGGAGTTTGCTGTTTTTCTGATTTGAATATATTTGATTTTTTTCTAGTTCTCATTTGTTCATCTATTCTTCCCATAAAATTCTTTCCTGAGATCTTATGTTTTGACTTTCTTCCTCCTCTGTACATAGGATTCCTTTAATTATCTCCTGTAATGCTGTCTTAGTGGTCATGTATTGCTTTAGTTCATGTTTATCTTGGAAGATATTTATTTCTCTATTGATTTTAAAAGACATATTTGCTGCATATAGTAATCTCAGTTGGCAGTTATTTATTCTCAGAGCTTGAAGTACATCATTCCACACTTCTTGGCTTTTAGAGTTTTTGCTGAGAGGTCTGATATTATTCTAATGAGTTTGTCTTTATAGGTGAGTTGGAGTTTTTCTCTTGTTTCCTGTATGCATATTTTTTTAAAGCTATACTGTGATGTGGAGAGATTCTTTTCTGATCGTATGTATTTGGAGTTCTAAATGCCTATGGTAGTTGCAAGTCCATATCTTTAATTTGTACCTCAGTTTCTTCTTCTGTTCCATGGATTCATAGCTTTGGTCTCTTGATCAAGTCCCAGAAAGTTGTGGTCATGCTTCCTCTCTCCCACATTTTTATTTTTATTTATTTTTATTTTATTTTGTTTTCTTTCTTTCTTCCTTTCTTGCTTTCTTGCTTTCTTTCTTTTTCTCTCAGTACTAGAGGATTGAATCCATGGCCTCACAAGTGCTCTACCACTGAGCTGTACCTCCAGTACTCCCGTGCTTTTTGTTTGTTTGTTTTGAGTTAGTGTCTCGTTAGGTTGAGCAGGCTGCCTCTGGACTCAAACTCATGGTCCTCCTGCCTCAGCCTATTGAGTCACTGGGATAACAGGCACTGAAAACCCTATAAATAGGAGAGAAGCACTGACAATAGTGTTTTGTCTGTTGTATGTAGGGTCCCTATGAGTCGGACACCAACTCAATGGCACCTAACAACAATAACCATGGCACCCAGTTATTTTTTATTGTTGTCTGAGTGTAAAAATGCCTCAATCTGAGCCAGGCGTGGTGGCACACGCCTGTAATCCCAGCAATTTGGGAAGCAGAGGTAGGAGGATCACAAGTTCAAGACCAAAGGCAGCCTGTGAAATTTAGCTAGACCCTCTCTCAAAAAGTAAAAAAAAAAAAAAAAAGGGCTAGAGGTGCAGTTCAGTGGTACAGCACTTGCAAAGCATGCAAGCCGGAGGCCCTGAGTTCAACCTCCAGTACCTAAAAAAAAAAAGAATTCCTCAATCTTGTCTTCAGCCCCTCATATTCCTTCTCCTTGATCTGGTCTTTTGGTGGAGATTTCCACCGTGGTTTTTATTTGATTTATTGAGTTTTTATTTCCAACAGTTCTGGAGGGTTTTTTTGTTTTGTTTTGTTTTTTCAAAATCCCAATTTCCTGATTTTCTCATCCATGTTGCTGACTTTTCTTCTCCAGGTTCTAAATTGACTTCCTTACTTCATCTGCTTATTGATGTCACTGATCATTTTTTAAACTTGTTGTTGTTATTAGGTGCCATCGAGTCGGTATCCGACTCATAGTGACCCTCTGTACAACAGGGGAAACACTATTGTCAGTACTTCTCTGCTGTTCATAGGGTTTTCAATGGCTTTTGAATTCTTTGTCCAGGATTTGTGCAGGATTTTGGCCATTTCATTATCATTGGATTTGATTATTGTGGAGTTGTGGTCTTACAAAGGAGTCATACTGCCTTGGGTTTTTCATATTTCTTGTGTTTCTGTGTTGCAATTTGCATATCTACTGGGATGGACATATTTTTCACTTTTATTTAGGAGTCTTCTTGGTGAGGAGCCTTATCTTGAGGGTTCAATCCCCAGGATCACTTAGAAAGGAGAAAACAAATTGCTATATGGGAGAAGGGCCTGGCAACCCACTCCCAAGGCAATCCCGAAACAGTCAGTCATTGAAAACCCTATGAGGGTTGCTATGAGTCGGATACCGACTCCACGGCACCTAACAACAACAAAATTGCTATAACAACACATCACCAAGCAAAACCAGACATAGAAATAGAGTTGACATCAATTAAAAGCAACTATTACACTATCAGTAGTCATTATTTTGCAAAAATAGTATACAGTAACCTATGAAGTTAAAAATTAATTGGGGTAGATATAATAATAAAGAAATGAAATAAAGGGACAGGGAAAGAAGAAAAACAAAGGAAAAGCATAGTTAAACAAAAGAGAAAGAGGAAGAGGGAGGAAAAGAAGAAGAAAGTGGTGGTAGTGGTGAGGAAGAGGGAGAAAAAAGAGCAAAATTTAAAAATCTGATTATACAATAAGGAAAAAAATGAATAAAATTAGACAAAGGGAAGAAGAGGAATAAAAATAAAAACATAGAAGTTTTTTTAAAAAAATAAAGTAGGAAAACACTGAAAATATAGTAAAAAGAGAAATAAAGAGAAAAAAAATCCTCGGAGAGGCTTCTTTCTTGGTCCTCTACTATTGGAACCTTCCAGGGGAGGGCGCGGGTGGCAGCTGGAGTCTCCGATCTTCCCTACTGTGTAGGCAGGTGCTGAGACCCCGCTGGCCAGATAGCAGTTGTCTGCCAGGGCTTCATTGACTTTAGGAGCTTCCTTCCCTTCTTTGTCTACTAGTAGCTGCCGCCAGCTGCACTGAACTTTGCAGCCTGTGGACAGGGCAGATGCTCACTTACTCCAGAGACAACCCCCTGCCCCCCATTTATGCATGCTGGGGTGGCTAATGTCCAAGCCAAGGGTGTCCCCTAAGTGCCCTGGAGAGTGGAGGAAGTGAGCCGAGTACTGAGACCTGCGTCGGAGCACCAGGGAGCCGGCCCTGTGCTGAGGGGCTCCGTGCGTTCCCCCCAGCACCGAGCCACCTTGCAGGAGGGAGACAGCAGTGGAAATGGAGCGATTTGCTGGACAGGGGCCCGGAGTTCTCTGTCCCACTAGCATCAAACCCCAAGGGGTAGAGCAGTCGCTCCAGAGGCTGAGTTGTCCCTGGCTATGGCCCGGGCCTGTCAGTCTCCACTGTTAGCCCCAGCTATGAGGCTTAGTCCTGCCCACATGGGCGTGGCCACCCGCACCTCACCCTCACAGGCCCCGCCCCTGCTTCCTAGGCTTCTCGGTTCATCCTTGCCCAGTCCCCTCCACAATAGCCTCTCAAGGCTGTCTCCCACGGGACACTGTGGCAGGGTATCCCCAGGCTCCCAGGACTGCGGTCATTCCTTGTCCTCAGGCCCTCAGAGTAGCTCTGTCTCAAACAATAGGCCCCCTCCCAAGATGGTGGCAGCCACAGCCCTCCGAGAAATGGGGGCCACACAGAGGACCTCTCCTCTGATGGCGAGCCTGTCATCCAGAAGGAGTTGCTGCCACACCAAATCTCCCCCTGGATTTTAGGCTGTGAGAACTGTGAGCTTGTCCTGTGGCTAGGACTGCCAGCCTGTTGCCACCAGGGCCATGTAGCTCTGCCCCCTTGCATGGGCCGGTGGGGATCCAGGGCTGGAGCCGCGAGCTGTGTCCTACTTTTGGCTCTGTGGCCTCTCTGTTTCTCTGTGCTTTTCAGCTGTCCTATCACCTCTTTCACGGTTCCCGATGCACCTCCTCTTTTTCTCTTCGGAATAAAGTCTGTGTATCTCTGACTCTTTTCATTCAAGGAGTCACACGGGGGCAGCTTCCGTTCTGCCATTGTACCCTGGAGAACTAGTACAATCTATTTTTAAAATCAAAATTAAGCCAGGAGCCGTAGCACATGCTTGTAATCCCAGCTGCTCAGGAGGCTGGGGCAGGAGTTGCAAATGCAAAGCCAGAGGCAGTCTGTGCGACTTCACAAGGCCTTGTCTCAAAAGAAAAAAAGAAAAGGGGCTAGAGGTACAGCTCAGTGGTGGAGCACTTGCCTAGCATGCATGAGGCCCTGGGCTCAACCCCCAAGTACTGCAAAAAGAAAAAAAAGTCAAAATTAATGCAAAAAAATTAATACAATGAATAGCCTATCAAATTTTTAAAGATAAGGATGCATAACACAGCCTTGCTCAGCTATATTGGAACCCATTATGGTTTGGACCTAAATTGTCTCCCTAAAGGTCGTGTCATTCAGTCTCCAGCTGGTGGCACTGTCCTAGGAAGTTGTGGAACTTTGGGAGGCAGGTATAGTTTGGTGAAAGTGAGTCACTGGGGGTGGCACTTGGAGGCTTTTATCCTGGACCTGTGGCTTCTCTCATTCTCTGCTTCCTGCTCACTAAGATGTAAGGTTGTCCCCCACCGCCTCAGCATTGCCTCCTGAGGCTGCCAAGCCTGCGCCAGTGCCATTACGAACCAATCCTCTGACTGTGAGCCCTCAATAAATCTCTTTCCTCCATAAGTCAGTTTCGGTTGGTTTTTCTGCTATAGAAGCAACAGCTGACTAATACAGAAGCAGCGTATAATTATAGTCAGATAATTACTATGCTGGCAGGAAACAGCTTTAAGTTGGACATTTCTAGTCCTTACTTTCCCAGTACCCGCCTTAGACCCTCTGCACATCCAGGCAGTATATAAAATGACATCAAGGGTCTCTTCACCCCTGTATCTTATTCAGGATCTCCAAATCTTTCCCAAGGTCTCAGCAGATAACTCCAAAAGACCTTTCTCTTTCCTTTCGTGCACAACTGAACTCTTTCTCATCTAAACTCCTCCCGGTCATGCCCAGGGGGCAATGCCTTTCTTAGCCACACAGGCCATGAAAGCCGTCTCTCCCAACATGGGAGAGACTCCCTGTGTGGAGTTCGGCCATGAGGCCGACCTGCTGCACCTACAGCCTTGTCTCCCTATTTGTTACTCACAGAACTGAGTCACCCATGCACAGGTCTCAGAGTCATCAGTAGTAGAGACTGTGTCATTTTCATCTCTGCCCTCAGCCCCGAGAGCTGGGCCTGGTGTGGAACAGTTGCTGGGTGAAGGTGCTCAAACCCACCACATCCAGCGTTCCCAGGGGTGCATCAGAGGGGCCCCAGGGGATGTTAATGGAGTCTGAAACCATGGACACGCACACAGGCATGATGTGGCTCCTTCTGATTTCGCTGGTTCCAGAGCCCCAAGGGGGTTCCGGGAAGAATGAGATCCAACTTTCTCCTCATTGAATAAGCTTGTGCCCCCTCCACACCAGGCCTCCTGCCCAGAAGACACTCAGCTCCTGATTTCACAGGTCAAAACCTAAGCCTCTGAGTTCGTGCAGGTGGAGACTTAAGAGTCTGGGGTGGAGTCCTTGTTCTATGTCTTTCCAGGATTCAGTTTCCTCCTCTGCAGAATGTTGTTGTTGTTGTTAGGTGCCTTCAAGTCGTGTCCGACTCATAGCAACCCTTATAGGGTTTTTCAATGGCTGACTGTTTTGGGATTGCCTTGGGAGTGGGTTGCCACGTCCTTCTCCTGTTTTTTGCAGTGCTGGGAATCGAACTCGGGACCTCAGAGACTGCAGAGCGGTGCTCTACCAACTGAGCTAAATCCCAGCCCTCCCTGCAGAATAGGATCCTAAATACCACTACCCAGTGGTTATCCCTGGGAGGTTAAGTAAGATCAGGGGTGCCAAGCACTTAGCAGACTGCCTGGCACTCAGTGCACATCGTCAGCTGTCGACCACTCTTGTTCCCTCTTGGCTCGTGGGGACTATCTTTCCGAGCAGCTGACCATCATAGTGTGTCTGAGACACTGAGCAGAGGATGCTTCCCCGTTCACTCTGGGTTGCCCTGGGTGCTTTCATCCCTGGCAGCACTAGAGGGATCGGGGGGCTGGAGGCGGGGGCTCCCTGGAAAAGATCCCTTTGTTCCAAAGGAGAAAAGTCAAGTGCAAATACCCTTAAGGACCTGCTCAATGGGAGTCAAGTGTGTGAACTCATCCCTGGAAAAGGATCCCTGGCTTCAGAGGCAAGGCCAAGCTCCCTCCCCCAGGGCCCAGCCAGGAATGGAGCGTGCTGAAGTGACAGTAATGCAAAGAGGCAGGCAGACGGCCTGCATAAGCGTTGGCACAAATCTTGGACTTTAGAGCCTTTTCGGTTTCCAGAGAAGTCAGCATTAGGGGTTCTCTGGGTCACGGATGCCTTTCCAAAGCAAAGCCTGCCTCCCATCCCAGATGGAAGAGTCCCCTGGGATGGCAGCTTCCTGCAGAACACCTCACAGGAGGAAGTCAGGAGGGGAGCTCCAGGTCAGCAAGAGTCCTTTCCTGCCAGGGATGATGACTAGCAGAGCCCTGGGGACCAGCTCTGGCTGTGAGACCCACCCTGCATTCCATCCCCAGCCTTTACTGGCGTGAAAGCTCCTATCACAGGCCAGAGCCTGCACTTGTGCCCCAGAGGGACTCCTGGGGCTCCGCCAGCCACGGTATCACCTCCCAGGCAGCAAACCAGAGCGAAAGACACAGGCTGACACGAGCTTCACAAAACTCTCCCGAGCCAGCTGGCCTCACCTACTTCATGACCCAGTGCCAGGAAACTCTGGCTGGCCCGCCAAGTCCCCAGGACTGAGGGAATGGAGGACTTGCTGACATGTGGCCTTTGTCCCTCGCTGCTCTGCTGCCTCCCTCTCCCCCTGCACAGGCGGCTCCTAGCACCACATCCCTCATGTGAGTGGGAACCTGCTCCGTGCTCTCCGGGTTCCTGCAGCGCCCATTCTCCACACACTGGCTGGTCCTGGGTCCACGTGCCAGGAGGTGGACAGAGGCAGCCTTTCTCTTGATGGAAAGAAGGGGCTATGCTCCAACCAAGGGTCAAGTTTATTTCCTAGTGCAGACTGTTCCGTAGCTCCTCAGGGATGCCCTGGGATGTCCTCCGCTCCTCTTCCTGACAGGCCACCATCAGAACTTCTGCGGCCCAAATATATCTACATGACATCAGGCCCAGGCGTCCATCAGGATCAGCTGGTCAGGTTCCCTGAGAAACAACTGAGAACGACCAAAAAGAACACAAGATCTTCACAGGAGTCTCGGGGAAGATGCCCAGAAGAACTCCAGGCTGCTCCACGGGAGTCTCTTAGTCCTTCCTCTGTCTGTCCGCCTCCCTCTTCCCAGGCCCCATGTCCCAAACAGCCGTATGTCTCTTTACATTCTCAAGATCTGTCACCCACCTTACACAAGAGCAGCATGTGCTTCCACGGATCGGATGGGCTCCTTCCTCCCACCGAAGACCCTGTCTCTTGACATCTCCCACCTGAATTACACCTAACCACAGAATGGTGTCGCGCACTATGCTCAGCACTCATTTCACTAGAGAAGGAAGAAAGAAGGCAAAGAAAAACCTGCAGCTAATCCCAATCAGACACTAAATATTCCCTGTGACCCCCTCTTGTGTGAAAGACCCCATTGATCTTCACGTCCATCTCCCCTTAACTTGTCGGATGCAAGCCCATGTTTTCTAGTGATGCAAACACCTCAATGCTGGAATCCTACTGAGGGCCAAACATCTATCCAGCCATTAAAACTCTCTGTGCCTGAGTAGTCTACATTTGTGTTTGCAAGGAAAACATAGCCTATCTGTGATGCAGCATTCAAAAGTTTTTCCGCCATTGAACCCCAAAAGTTGCTCCACCCCTCCTCTCACTAATCCCATCCCCCTGTAGATACATTGCCTTGTACTTTCCAATCTTGCATGCATACACACACACACACACACACACACACATATGTATGTATATATGTTTGTGTGTGGGTGTGTATTTGTTGTTGTTGTTAAGTGCCATCAAGTCAAGTCCGACCTATGTACAACAGAACAAGACACTTTCAGACACTGTGCCATGCCTGGCACAATTGTCAGGGCTTTTCTGCTATCTGCAGGGTTTTCAATGGTGGATTGTTTCAGGAGTGGATCACCAGGTTCTTCTGCCTAGCCTGCAGCACCTGGTATTCCCAGGTGGTCTCCCATCCAAGGACTCACTAGATGATGCTGCTTAGCTTCTGAGATCAGGTGGGATCAGATACCAGGGTTCTATGGCTGCAGATACATACATATATACAGATAGATAGATAGATGATAGATAGATAGATAGATAGATAGATAGATAGATAGATAGATACTGTTGGTATTAGGTGCTGTCAAGTCTAGTCTGACTCATAGTGACCCTATGTACAGCAGATGGAAATATTTCCCAATTCTGTGCCAGGCACATGATCTTATGTTTAAGCCCAATGTTGCAGACACTGTGTCAATCCATCTAGTGGAGGGTTTTCCTTTTTTGTTGTTGTTGTTGACCTGCCACTCTCCCAAACATGATGTCTTTCTCCACAGATTGATCTCTCCAGACTACATGTCGGAAATATGTAAGATGCAGTCTGGCCATTCTTGCTTCAAAGGATCACTCTAGTTGTACTTCTTCTAGGACAGATTTGTTGGTTCTTTTGGCAGTCAATGGTATATTCAGTAGATGTCTCCAGCACCACAATTCAAAAGCCTCAATTCTTTTCCCTTGTTCAATGTCCAGCTTTCATAACCATATGATGCGACTGAAAATACCATGGCATGAGTCAGACGCACCTTCATCTTCAATGTGACATCTTTGCTTTTCAATACTCTCAAGAGATCTTTTGCCACAGCTTTTGCTAGAGCAATGCATCTTTGGATTTCTTGACTGCTGCTTCCACAGGTGTTGATTATAAAGCCAAGCAAAGCAAAATCTTGGACAACCTCAATCTTTTCTCCATTTATTGTGAAGTTGCATACTGACCCAGTCATAAGGATTTTTGTTTTGTAGGTAGATAGATAGATAGATATTTCATTTTAAGATAAACGTAGCTTCCACATATGAGTGAGAACACGCAGTATTTGTCTGAGTCTGGCTTATTTCGCTTGTTCCATCCATTTTCCTGTCAATGACATAGTTTCATTCTTTTCTATTACTGAACAATATTCCATTATCTCTGTGTGTGTGTGTGTGTGTGTGTGTGTGTGTGTGTGTGTGTCACATTTGTTTTTTTTTTTTTTCATCTGTTTTTGGACATCTGGGCTAATTCCATCTCTTTGTAATTGTGAACAGTGACGCAGTGAATATGGAAAGATGACCTGGATCCCTTTGGGAATATGCTCAAGAGTGGTATAGCTGGATCATATGGAAGTTTTATTTTTAGTTTTCTGAGGAGCCTCCACACAGATTTCCACAATGGTTGTACTAGTTTACAGTCCTACCAACAATATATAAGTCTACATCCTCTTTGGAATAAACTTTGTTAGCAATTATGAAAAGAGAACATATTTCTTCCAAATCTCCCAAACCTTGAGTCACATTTTTACTTCCAGCCTATTTTGGTGCTTCTATAGGAAAGTACGGGGTATTTAGCTTCAGAATGAGTCAAGTAATTCTTTTTGTTTCTAATTACAAAAATGATACATGCCTACTGAATGAGGATGAAATAAAGTGGTGTCTTGGGATGGGTGGGACACAGTTGAAACAAGACAGGCTGTGAGTGGATAGTCGTTGAAGTTGAGCAATGGGTACGTGGGAGCTCGTTATCTCATCCTTTGTCCATTTGTAGATGTTTGGCTTTATTTTCAGCAACCGAAAGGAGAATCCTTGGGTACTTCCCCACTTCACAGTCTTTATTGGCCAGAGAGCAACATGGAAACGATGTCAAAAGTATAAGAGCCTCTCATGCTAGACAAGGAGATGCTGCAGAGCTCTGTGATTAAGGCAGGAAGCCAGCTCCCACTTCCTACATTTTGGGGGCCAAAAATAAATTCTATTTACCCTCATTGCAGAGATCAAAGTATGAACTCCTACCACAATCCCCAGGACACATATGAACACTCCCGTTGGCAGCTTTGGCTACCATTAGCTTGAAATCTGTTGAAACATAAAAGTTGCATTGAAGAGGAAAGTAAATTCCAACCCCGGGGGCCAAGGACCTTTTGCAAAGGGAAGAGGAACAAGAAAGCTGAAGTAAACCTGAAGCTGGCCTTGGCGACCATCGTACCTTCCAGACTGAGGAAGGAGGCAGGCAGGGCACTGTCTACCACGCCCATGGAATGCTGCTGACCGATTCCGGGGCCTGGGTCTTCCAGGAACCACAGGACTGTTGGTCAGGGCAGGAAACAGTTCTTGAGCTCTGTGACACAAAGCCATCCCAGAGGCCACCTCAGCCACTGCTGTAGTTTGGATCTGGAATGTCCCCCAAAGGCTCATTGCTCAAGGCTTTGTCCCCAGCCTGTCAATGCTATTGGAAGGTGATGGAACCTTTAGGAAATGGGGCCTAGTGGAAGGGGGTGAGGTCATGGGAGATGTGCCCTTGAAGGAGATAGTGGGACCCCAGCCCCTCCTCCTTCCCAGCCAAGGTGAGGTGAGCAGCTTCTTCCATAATGAGCTGCCTCACCATAGGCCCAAAGCAACGGGACCAAACCACAGGGACTGAAACTTCTGAAACCGTGGGTCAGAATAAGTCCTTCCTCCTTGTAAGTTCACAATTTCAGGTATGTTGGCAAAGTACTGGGAAGCTGACTACCCCATCCAGCTCACCTCCAGATCATACCAGCCTCACCTAAAGCCACAAGGATGAATACCATGGCAACCCCCTTAAGATCCTACAGCAGTCAACTTTCTTCATTCTGTTTGTCTTATTTGGAGACCAGGTCTTGCTTCTGTAGCCCAGGCTGGCCTGGAACTCGCCATCCTCCTGCCTCAGCCTCCCAAGCTCTGGGATCACAGGCATGGCCACCACACCAGGCTCCTCCCCTACCTTGAGACGAGGTCTCGTGAGTTTGAGACAGGGTCCTCTAGGCCCTGGCTGGCCTGGAGCTTGCCATCCTCCTGCCTCAGCCTCTAAGCGCTGGAGTTCCACATGGGCGCCACTAGGCTGGACTTTAGTCACTGTTCTCCAGGCTGCCTGGAGAGGGGGTTCTCAGCCTCATTCTCCTGGCCTCTCTGAGGGCCTCTGTCGAGATGGCACTGGATTGGGTTCCCGTGGAAGGACAGGTGATTTGGGGAGCAAAGGAGCAAGACACAGAGAAGGAGGGCTCAGGCAGGTCACCTGCGGGAGCTCAAGCTCCAGGGAGGCCCTGGGCCGCTGTCCCACTCAAGGGCCTGCAGTGTCCTTCACTCTGCAGGGTCACTAGGCCCACCAGGCACACAGGCAGGATGGGCTCTGGCTCTGGGTGAAGACTCACTGGTGGAGCCTGGACATCGAGGCTGGATGTCCCCGGACTTCTGCACTGCCATGGGAGCCTGGACCCTGCACCCAGCCCGCACTCAGCTGAGAAGCCAGGCTCAGGCTCCCTCCTCTCAGACCTGGCCTAGCCATGCATGCAGGAACCAGCAACTTCCCAACCCAGTGCCCTGGGGTAGGGCCAAGGGCAGGGACAGGACCCTTCTCCAGGACCCCCAGCTGTCCCTCTGGCTGGAGGACCTGCCTCTTCCCAGGAATATGAAGATGCCATCTTTATCACACAGAGTGCCCTGAAGATATGGTCTTTGCCAGGTACTTCCTATGCCCTCGCCCCCACCCCCCACAAGGGAACAGCATCACTTTGGCAGCTCAAATGCCAGGGAAGAAGCCCTTTGTCCTTGGGCTCCACCCTTCCCTTCTCCTGCAACAATGAACCCCGGAAGAGGGCACCTATTGAGGAGACAGGCCACAGTGGGCAAGGACCCACCAAAGGGTTACCTTATCCCACAGAGGAGTGCCCCAGTGGCCAGAACCCAAGGTGGACAGAAACCATGTCATCATGAGGTCCTTGTTCAGGAAAGAGGGGGAGATTCTCACAGGAGACCAGCAAAGATAGCCTGGCCTTGAGGGATAAACCAGGGGTGATTGTTGCTAGGTGCCATCAAGTCAGTGTCCGACTCATAGCGACCCTATGTACAACAGGCGAAACATTATTGTCAGTGCTTCTCTGCCATTCATAGGTTTTTCAGTGGCTGATTGTTTTTTGGGAGTGGGTTGCCAGGTCCTTCTCCCAAGTCTACAACACCTGGTTTTCCCAAGTGGTCTCCCATCCAAGGACTAACCAGGCCTGACCCTGCATAGCCTCCGAGATCTGACGGGATCAGACACGGCAATGGTACAGCTGGCTGCAAGCAAACCAGAGGAGGAGGAAGGAAAAGCCGGTCAGGGAGCAGCAGGGAGCCTCAGGCAGCCTAGGCTTGGGCCCTCAGGACACAGTGTGGGAGAAGGGAGAGGTACTTCCTGGAGGGTCAGCCCAAATGGGCTGGTGGTCCCCAGAATGAGGGCATGGAGGAAGCCAGGGAGTGTATTGGAGCAGAGTGGCAGGATGGGATGGCAGGCCCATGGGAAGACATGGTGGGAAGGAACATGGAAATTTTTTGTCTTAGGGGTGGCTGCAGGGAGTGCAAGGAGAGAGGGGAAGAGGAGTGAGACGGAATTGGGTAGAGAAGGAAGGCAGGCCAGGCACGGTGGCACACACTTGTAATCCCAGTGATTCCGGAGGCGGAGCCAGGAGGGCCATGAGTTGGAGGCCAGAGGCAGCCTGTATAACTCAGCAAGACCCTGACTCAAAAGACAAATACAAAATACAAATACGAGAGTACTTGCAAAGTATGTGTGAAGCCCTGGGTGTTCAACCCCAAGTACAAGGAAAGATAAAAGGGAAGGAAAAAGAAAAGAGAAAAGGAGAGACAGGTGGAGACGTGGGGGAGGAAAAGGGCTGGAGAAGAAAGAAGGAGAGAGAAAATCCAGGGGAGAGATGAGCAGAGAGAGGACAGGGCTCAGAAGAGGACAGCTGGAGACCAGCCACCTCAGGGGGTTTTGAAGAGGTGGGTCTGGGCCTGAATTTGGCTCTGACCCAGGAAGCCAGAAGAGTCCAGGGTGAACGCAGGCAAGAGAATGCGAAGAAGACCAGGCAGAGTGGGGGCTGGTTGCCTAATGAACTCAGCAGCCAGGTGGCCAGACAGCCCCAGGACGCAAGCAGAGAAGAAGGTGCGAGCAGGTAGCAATTGCAGGAAAACGAAAGCTGAAGCCACCTCAGCTTCTCTCCTGGCATCTCCCAGCCTAGTCAGCTTTGGAGAAAGGAAAAAACAAAAAAACAAAAAAACAAAAACAACACAGGTCTGAGTTTCCTGGTTGTTCACACTCAGAAAGGAAAGCCAACCTCCAACATCTGCCTTTTACAACCCAGAACCCCCAAGGCGCCTGCTGTGGGGCTATTTAGTAATGTTAGGGCTCCACCTACAGCCCAAGGAGGGAGCACCCTTGCTGGACTTCTCTGTGAGCAATAGTCCGGCCTCAGAGCCGCACAGGCTCATTGTAATTAATGCTAATAAAGCCCTTTCCTCTATCTGCCCTGTTTATTCAACACAGACTTGGAACTATGCCCCAAGTTATTTATTTCAGACTGTGTCCACAGCAGCAGCTGCTTGGAATATGCTAGGATGCTGTTAGCCAAAATTGGTTTGGGAACTCTATTTTAAACCACTGTTTGTTATGAATTGAGTTAAATGGTTTTTTTTTTTTTAACCACTTTGTTTTTCTACTGTAACAATGGAACACATGAAAGCCCTGAAAGTGCCAAGATTGCATTTTCTTTCATTCACTCAACAAACATTTAATTAGCACCTACTGTGTGGCTGGTACTATGTAAAGCACAGTATTAGGTCAGAATACATCCCATGATTTACTCAGCAGGGAAGAATTTTGCTTCCTCTTGTTGGCTGGAACATTTCCACATGGGTGGAAAAAGATGAAGGGAGAAAGACCCAGACAACAAACAAATTTACAATTTGAGACAACTTAGAAACGCAGCCGTCATAGGATCCTTTGCTTTGTGCCAGAATAGAAGGTGGAAGTCAGGCCCATAAGGCCAGCAATATATTTACCCTATTTTTTTTTCCTTCAGAAGTGGATTTAGCGTTTTCCTTAATGAAAAGGCAATACAAAAATAACTTTGTGCAGAGAACTTTAGCTCAGTTGGTAGAGTGCCGCTCTGTAGTCTCTGAGGTTCTGAGTTCAATTCCCAGCACCGCAAAATGGGAGAAGGATGTGGCAGTCCACTCCCAAGGCAATCCCAAAACAATCAGCCATTGAAAACCCTATGAGGGTCGCTGAGTCAGACATGACTTGATGGTACCTAACAACAACAACAATCAAAGCCTCCCAATCAGATGTGACCCCTGCTAAGCATTCATTTTGCCTCTTAAAACATGGCCCTGTGTTTCACTAACCCACAGGAGATTTCGCTGCATGTTCCTCTATGTGATTTTGAATGGCTGCAGAGGATTCTCTCATGTGAACATAGAATCATTTACGCCACATGTCATTACTGGTTTTTCACAATCATGAGCTTTGTACAGATGACATTACTGAAGACAAACATCTAACCATGGAACTTCAAGGTCAGAGAGGGCAGGCAAAGTCCAAGCCCAATGAGATATACGTCAAGCCGCCGTCCTGGTTGAACCTTCTAGAATTTCATATCATATCAGAACCAAAATCAACATTCAGGAGCCCCATCTACTCAGGTCCCGAGATGCCTGGAGGTCATGGTAAGTGGGGCTGCTTGGAGTTGAAGGGAGCGGTGGGAGCGTCACAGCGGGAGGAAGCCGGAGCAGTTCAGAATGGTTTCCGGGAAATTCTTTACCTGCTAGGTGATTCAGACTGACACGCCTCTGGGAAAACAGGCAGTGAGACATGTTTTTGACCTGGTAAGTATTTAACCAACAGAGCATTACCGAGTGCTCAGGAGATTATGAAAGATAGGATAATTTTCTTTATCTTCATCACCCCAAACCTAACACTTGCCATGATTTATATCACCCATGCTTTGTTTAGCCTGCAGACATAGCCCTGTGGCATCCGATCCCATTAGATCTTAGAAGCTAAGCAGGGTCAGGCCTGGTTAGTACTTGGATGGGAGAACGCTTGGGGACACCAGATACTGTAGACTTGGGAGACGGACCCAGCAACCCACTCCCAAAAATCAATCCACCATTGAAAGCCTTATGAACAGCAGAGAAGCATTGACAATAGAGTTTCACCTGCTGTACGCAGGGTCGCTATGAGTCGGAAACCCGACTCGACGGCACCTAACAACAATAATGCTTTGTTTTCCCTTCTCCCATGTCCTGTCCAGTTTGTTCCCATGGATACTTTGTTCCACAGGAAACTGTAGGTAGTCCCTGGCATCCAGGGGAGACTGGTTCCAGGTCCCCCACAGATACCATAATCAGAGAATGCTCAAGTCTATCATATAAAACGGTGTGGTATTTTCATATAACCTGCACACATCCGCTAGTATACTTAAATCATCCCTTGCCTACATACACTACATAGGGCCACATAAGTGCTATGTAAATAGTTGTTATGCTGTGTTTAGGGCAGAGTGGCAAGAAAAAAGTATGTACGTGTTCAGGACAGACAGAGTTTATTTTTAATATTCTCCCTCTTTGGTGGCTTGAATCCATTGAATGGTCTTGGATCAGGAGAGCCCACAGTACCTTCACGAGGTCTTTGAAAAAATCTAGGCTCCTCTTGAATGTGGCTCAGAGAAGTCTTGACAATCTTTCTTTGGAATTGAAAAGTTTTCCACTTTCCTCTCCTCAGTCACTGAGTTTGTGAAGAGTTGTGGGAAGCACCGAAGGTGTAGTGGCAAGATGAGATATTGGAAGAGTTTTCCAAACTTTCCCAGTGCCATGAATTACCTGAGAAACTTGACAAAATGCAAACACCCAGGCCAAATGCTAGACTCACTAAATCAGCAGTTATAGGAAGGGCCTGGGCTTCCTAAGTCAAAAAGCTCCCAGCTGATTCTATGGTTGGGTGATCTGGACAGGCTGAGAAATACTAAGTTAATCATTATGAAATCCCTTAATGTTTCAGAAGGATCAAGTTCTGGACACTCAAAGGAACATTCAGCGTCATCATTACAGCAGCCTAGGGTTGCCAGTTTAGCAAATAAAGACATAGAATATTGCCAGGTGCAGGGGTGTGTGCCTGTAATTCCAGCGACTTGAGAGGGGGAGGCAGGAGGATGGCAGCTTTGAGGCTACAGTCAGCCCACATAACTTAGCAAGACCCTGTCTCAAGATAAAAAAAATTTTTTTACAGGGGCTAGAGAATGCAGATCAGTGGTAGAGCGTTTGCAAAGTATGTGCGAAAGCCTGGGTTCAACCCACCCAGTACTACAAAAAAAAAAAAAAATGCAGAATGCAGGAATTTTTAAATTAGAAGTATATCGTATGCAACTTGGGGGGCTGGGATTTAGCTCAGTTGGTAGAGTGCTACTCTGAAGTCTCTGAGGTCCTAGGTTCAATTCCCAGCACCACAAAAATGGGAGAAGGACGTGGCAATCCACTCCGAATGCAATCCTAAAACAATCAGCCATTGAAAACCCTACGAGGGTTGTTGTGAGTCGGACACAACTTGACAGCACCTAACAACAACAACATACAATTTGGGAGACATAATTATACTAAAGTTTGCTTGCATCTAGAAATCCTGTCAAATGCTCTGTACCCATTTATTTTATGATAAAGAAAAACTAAAGCAAAGTCTAGTCTTTTTGCTCAGAAAATACACAGCTGATGGGAATGCAAATTATGGCAGCCACTGTGGAAATCAGAATGGAGATTCCTCAAAAAACTAAAAATAGAACTGTCATACGATCCAGCTATACCATTTCTGAGTATATGTCTAAAGGAATCTAAGTCAGCAGAGACTATCTGCAGACCTATGTTTATTTTGGCACTATTCATAATAGCCCAGATATGGAATCATCCTAAATGCCCATCAATGGATAAATAGCGAAAATGTGATGTGATATCTATCTATATCTCTATCTTGACTGCAGCAGTATATTGGCAGGGAACTGCTGGAAAATCAAGCCAGGTTCAGAACAAGGCGTGGAACCAGAGACATCATTGCTAATGTCAGATGGATGTTAGCTGAAAGCAGAGAATACCAGAAGATATCTATCTATGTTTTATTGACTATGCAAAGGCATTTGTGTGGATCACAAAAAATTATGGATAACATTGTGAAAAATGGGAATATCAGAGCACTTAATTGTACTCATGAGAAATCTGTACATGGAGTAGGAGGTAATCATTTAAACAGAACAAGGAAACACCGCCTGGTTTAAAGTCAAGAAAGATCTGCATCAGGGCTGTATCCTTTCACCATACCTCTTCAATCTCTATGCTAAGCAAATAATCTGAGGTGGACTTTATGAGGAAGAACACAGCATCATGATTAGAGGAAAACTCATTAACAACCTCTGTTATACAGATGACACAACTCTGCTCATTGACAGTGAGGAGGATTTGAAACATTTACTGATGAAGTTCAAAGAGCACAACCTTGAATATGGATTGTGCCTCAACATCAGCAAAACAAAAATCCTTACAACTGGGTCAATAAGCAACTTCATGATAAACAGAGAAAAAGATTGAGGTTGTCCAAGATTTTACTTGACTTGGTTCTACACCCACAACACCCACAGAAGCAGCAGTCAAGAAATCAAAAGACGCATTGCATTGGGGAAAGCTGATGCAGAAAACCTCTTTCTTTGTGGTACTGGGGGTTGAACCCAGGACCTTGCGCTTGCATGCTCTGCAAGTGCTGGACCACTGAGCTGCACCCTCAGCCCTTTTTTTTTTTTTTTTTTTTTTGAGACAGGGTTTCCCTAAGTTACGCAGACTGCCTCTGGTCTCGAACTTGCGATCTCCCTGTCTCCAACTCCGGAGCCGCTGGGACTACAGGCGTGCGCCACCGCGCCCAGCTCAGAAAACCTCTTTCAAGTGTAAAAAAGTAAAGACGTCACATTGAAGACGAAGGTGCACCTGACTCATGCTGTGGTATTTTCAGTTGTGTCATATGGTTGTAAAAGCTGGACATTGAACAAGGGAGATGGGAGAAGACTTGATGCTTTTGAATTATGGTGCTGGGCACAAATACTGAATATACTATGGACTGCCAAAAGAATCAATAGATCCATCCTAGAAGAAGTGGAGCCAGAGTATGACTAGATTGTATCTTATATATTTTGGACATGTAGTCCAGAGGGACCAAGCCCTGGAGAAGGACATCATGTTTGGGACAGGGGCAGGTCAACAAAAAAAGGAAGACCCTCAACTAGATAGATTGACACAGCATCTGCAACAATGGGCTTAAGCATAAAAAAGATTTTGTGCCTGGCACAGAGTTGGGGAGTGTTTCGTTCTGTTGTACATAGAGTCATGATGAGTTGGACTGGACTCGATGGCATCTAACAACAAATACAACATATTTATATTTAACAATGGAGCCATAAAGAAGTATGATGTCATATCACTTGCAAGAAAATGGATGGAACTAGAGAGCATGATGGTAAGTGAAATGAGCCACACTCAGACAAATGTGAAATATTTTCTCTCCTATGGGAAATCTAGGGGGAAACAAGACATGAAAGTAGAAGGACTATCTGGGAAGAAGGGGGCCAGTGGGAGAAGCATGGGGGACAAGAGAGGGTAATGGGGGTGCATATGACCAAAGACTATTACATACATGTTTGAAAATGTCATTGTGAGACCCATTATTTTGTATAATTCATATATGCTAATAAAAATTTCTTTTAAAAAGTCTAATTTGTGTCTTTGAGGCAGGGATCTCGCTATGTTGCCCAGGTATCAAGACCCTCAGGTCATGTATCGTCCCACTTCAGCCTCCCAAGTAGCCAGGACTCCAGCTGTGTGACATGACACCTGGCATGCAAAGTCGTATCTTTAGAAAAAGCAAGCACCTCAATGATAGGAGAGTGTAAATCCTAAATCCCCCTCTCTGAGCCTATCAGCTCATCACTTCTTCCACAGTCACCGCCCACCTGCTGGCCAGGAAGAACCAGTCCCGGCAGCTGGCACGTCATCATTCCACTAAAGGAAGCTCCTGTTGTCAAAGAGCAGAAAGAATTGGGTTTTAAAGATAAAATACAACCGCCAGGTGCGGTGGTGCACGCCTGTAATCCCAGCAGCTTGGGAGGTAGAGGCAGGAGGATCGCAAGTTCAAGACCAGAGGCAGTCTGCATAACTTAGTGAGATCCTGTCTCAAAAAGTAAAAAAATGGGCTGGGGGTACAGCTCAGTGGTCCAGCACTTGCAGAGCATGCAAGCGCGAGGCCCTGGGTCCAACCCTCAGTACCAAAAAAAAAAAAAAAAAAGAAAGAAAGAAAGATAAAATACAGAGGTTTGAAAGCATAACTTAGGAGTGGGGTCAAGAGAAGGTTAGGGGAAGTGAACGTGAGCGATGTACAAGGAAATGCGTGTATGGAGATGTCGTTATGGGACTCATCGAATTGTACATTAAAAATTACCAATAAAAAATTTAAAAACAAAATAAAACAAAAAAAGCTTTCTGCCTGTTCTGGTGCAGTAGGACAGTGAAACTGATGCAAGAGTTAATGCCTTTCGCTTTCCAATGTGTTTGCTGATTTCAAAATAATTAAAGTATTTCTAAGCTACACACATTTTTCCAATGGAAAAGTTTCCCAAGCCACTTTGCTCCACAGTGTGGATGCTACTTCTCCCTGGTGCTACGTGGCACCAAGGGGAGGGGATCTCCAACACAAAGAAGAACGTATGTGCCTCTCAGTTGGAAAGGTTTACCACGGTGCCAATTTGGAAATCCCATAGTCAGTTATAAAACAGACCTCCCCCATGGTGAAAGGAGGAAGAAAAATGGAGAGAGGAATATGAAAATGGGAAGGGCGGCGTGGTCTGCGAATGAAATGTTTTCTAAATCAAATTAAGCTACACAGTGGAAATTGAGGAGAAAGTCCTTAAGGTGACTTCTAAATGAAAATGAAATGTCAGTTAGTAAGTTACAGAGGTGCGGTGATACCAAGTGGCAGGCTTGTGTCTCATTAATTTCAAACATAGATTTTTATGCGAGACTATTTGATTATAATTTGATTATCTGACCCTGTAATTAAAGTTTATTGCCAATTTGGAAGCTTACATGTAAAATGAACTGGTTTTCTTCAAAGTAATATACAATCTTTTGGACTCATTGACTTCTGGTTTTACATTTAAATGGAAAAGTCAGTTATAACGTGACAAACAGGTTGGGGTTTTGATCATTAATCCTGCTAAAGCAATATTCATAAATTCAATTCTGAATCAGTTGGAATACTTTTCTTTTATTAGTTTCTGTGTTATTAAATGAGATTGTTTCTGACTAATATTTTTCTGGACTCAAACCGTAGCTCCGAGCTGTTATTCAAATCAAATAAACATGCCCCTTACTTGTGCCTCGCACTAATAAATGCCAACTTGTGATACATTTGCAAGACACTGTCAGCATTATTAAAGGAGGCAATAATGCCATGGAGGTCTTGAAGTGAGCTGATTTTTCTAAGGGCTGATATTCGTCATTTTTCTTCATACAGAGATACTCAAACCTTTGAAGTCTTCAGGTTGAAAACATGCTTTGAGTCATATAAACACAATTTGCCAGCACTTTCCTGGCCAAGACATTAGAATTAGAAAACTCCTAATCTTAGGAGCCTGAATAAGAGAACAAGGAAGCTGATTTCTGAGCAGAATCACAGTTTTAACTGAGAAGAAAAGGGGCTACTTAACCTGGGAAAGGGCATGGATGATGGGGAAAGCAATTACATCGCTTTTGAAATTAGAAACACTATTCACAAACCATCATTGGGTTCCCAGAGCGAAAAGGTATCTTGGAGACCCTCTTTCTAGGCCTTATTTTACAGATGAGGAAACCCAGACCCAGGGAGAGGTCAGTTGGTCGGTTTCACAGCAATTTGAGGGCAAATCTCAAATGAAACCCTGCTTCACACCCTGTCCTTTTCCCCTGATACTTTCTTTCCACAGTCCAGGCTCATTAAACGTTCATAGAAGCTTTGCAAGGGCAAGAATCAGATGCCCACCTTCTGCCCCTCTGCCCATTTGACCTCACAGATCACCTGAACCC